>PVIR01007103.1:0-42085 GCA_004026965.1 Petromus typicus
ATAAGGTGAAAGGGGACAATGTTGAGATTGTAACAAAAAAGTAAGGAAACAAATTTTATATATATGGGGGGGTGGTAGGATGGGTGGGGCTATGGGAAAAAATGAGAATTAAGTTGTGTCTTATACTGGTACAAATCCCCATTATGGAGTGCAATCATGATGTGTATATTTAATGTACCAATAAAGATTAAAAAAAAAACCCCAAATCTACTTACTATTGTTTATTGAGTCTCTTCACTCATGCTCATAAGCACAGAAAACAATTGTTTTATATTTTGCTTATAAATAAAACCAAAATCTAAAACTCAATTTGAAAAAATTTCCTATCTTTTTCCTCTTTCTGTTAACACAGAGGTCAGAGGCAGCAGCTTCTCCACTTTCAGACCTTGCCCTGACACCGAAGTCTTACCAAGTACAGTGGGCCCTGAGGGCTGATTGTAACTCAAGTTGGTTGTAAGTCAAGATAGCTCAGATCTGGATGTTCACCTGAGTATGCATTATAGATAACAAGAGGCAGATAAACCCTCCTCTAACCTAAATAACCCAAACTGTTCGTATGTCAGGCCAGTCATAACTTGAGGGTCCAGCGTTCCTGGCCCTTCTCATCTGGAAGTTACTAGTATGTTGATTTAAATGTCTATTGCTCTTAGAATTTTCCAGGAATCTTACCAATTAGAACCCTTGACTGTCTTTGCCCTGAACCTGCAAATTTCCTTACTTTGGCTTCTCCTAATCTAAAAAAAAAAAAAAGGAACAAGTGGGTTAAAAAGTACCCCTTGCCTTTATAGTACCACTCTAAAATCCACTTCTCTGGGAGTGCAGTCTACACGAAACAAGCAAGGTGACTGCCAAGTTCTTACCCTGTTACATATCGGGACCCATTTACCAGCCCACACTGTTTACCAAATTTGACAAGACAGCAGAAAGGGCAGAGAACCGAGGACCACTGGGATGGCAGGAGAAAGAGGAGAGGTGAAAGGCCTGACAGAAAGAGCAGCTCAAATCCAGTTCTACAATTCACTGGCTGTGTTCCCTTCTGGGAAGGCCTTCACCACTATGGAAGCAGCCTGAGTGTTGGAGATGACAGAAAGAGATCACCATCAAGAGTAACTAGGTGGCATCCTTGGCACGGTGCCTGGTACGTGCGAGACAAGGATTGGCTACTTTTAGAGATCTAATTACCAGTTCAGGAGCTAAGAATCGCCTCAGAGATTCGAGACCATTAGTTACAGTTTTTCAGGGAGATTTCCACATCATATCAGATCACAAGATCCAACACACGTCCTGTTTTTTGGCACTTATTAATTCTGGAGAATTAATTAGAAAGTGAAATTTATTTTTTGAAAGGAATGCAAACAGCTCTACAGTTAATCAATTACATGAAGCTATGTGGTCCAGCGCCAGCCCCAACCCAACCGGCACAAAGCCTCCAAGACAGGCCCATTGCCTTCATCCCCACCGAGCAGACACAGCAGAGAAAAAGCTCATCTGTGCGTCCCAAACACGAGTCGGAGAGCATTCCCAGGCGAGCGCCTTTCAGCTCTTCTCCAGAAGCCTCTCCTAGACTACTTCCCTTCTCTCAACTGCTTATCTAGTTGCCAGGCCCTGTACTGGGCTATGAGGGCGGGACGCATGAAAAATATTCTCTTTCCATTTTTGAAAGCTGTAAATAAGCCCACAATCCACTGGGTTTTGGATTTTTAAAAAATTCACTACAGACTAATGTGGAGTGGAAACTGGTGAGCCATAGCAATGAGACGTATTTGTCAAAGGGATCAGCAGCAGGCTGCATGCAAAGGAATAAACACAACTGTGCAACCGCCGCCAGCAACGGCACTTTGTTCCAGTTCTCCCCTCTGAGCAGGGAAATATCTCCTTCGCTATGGACCCATCTGGCCATGAAAGAAACATCTCTCGTCCTCCTCTCTTAGCTGGCGGGCTCCCCACCCTCCCTTCCAGATCCAGAGCCCGCGCTTTCCTCTGCCCAGCCTCAGGAATCCTTCCCTCTAAGCCGCATATTACAGCTTCCAAAGCACAGCACCTCCAACCAGCTGAAAGCTTCTGGGGGAAACAGCGGTCTGCTTCTCTCCTGCGCAGGCCCCAGCACTGACTCCACTGTCCTGCATTGTCTCACAGACAATTTACACCCCTGCAGTGGCCACTGATGCCCAGGAAATAGAGACTGTGGCAGCGGCGGGGGAGGGACAGCTCTCTCTCCCACACAATGCTGCTGGAGCAGAAGGGCCACTGCCTGCGGGCCCTCAGAAGGGCCTGTTCACAGCGGTGTGCCACACATCACCATCTGTCCTTCCTGGGGGCCAGCTCCACCACGGACCCCCACCATCCTCCAACACACCCTGCCCTGACTCCACCGCACAAGGGAAATAGTTCCCAGCCCCCCAAACCAGTCCCCAGGCAGCAAGTGCAAGTCACCGTGTGGGAGCCCCAAGCCGCTGCATAAGCTAAGACAAGACTAATACCTACGTAACTAGACAAGAAGAATTCATGGCTCTGCTTTTAAGAGGAGGGAGAACAATAGCTGCCTACAGGAACGTTTAACCAAAGCCAGGACGCCATTTTCTGTTAAGTTTATTTGAAATAAGCACTGTTAAAATTGTCAGATAACAAGAAGGACAAGAAAACTGCATTACAAGTATGAACCTCAGCACGCCGGCCTCCACAGCAGCCGTGACTCTGCGCTGCCTGCTCCCTTGTCGAGGCTCCTGCATCCCAGCCTGCGTCCCCAGCACCAAGCGGCCCCGGGCCTGTCTGGGCAGCCGTGGTTCGTGAGTGTTTACTCAAGTCAGAACTTCATGAACACTGTGGAAGGCAGACACGTTACAAAACAGCAAGTAACTAGCTCTTAAGAGTTATGTGATTTTTCTGTACATTTGTATTAGATGTCAAGCAAAAACTTTCTAAAACCCCCACCCAAAGGTTTTGAAAGTTAACATATGGATATAGTTGATGACTGGATAGTATATCTGCTTTGTGACATTAAAACAACACACAACAGCATTTTCTCCCATTAATGATTTATCCAGGAAGAAAATGTTCATATCCATTTGTCTAGTAAAAACAGAAATGTCAGTTGAAACCAGAATTTCCATTATCCTCTTTAAGAAAAATAAGCTCGTGCTCATCACAATCATAAACACACATATGTTCTATGTAGGTTTCACACTCTCGAGTCTCCAAGAAGCTATTTTGGGCTGTGGCCACCCACTGTCACCAGGTTGGCACAGATGGGGCTGCCAACGTGGGCTGCACAGTCAGGTCCATCTAGTTCTCCAAAAAAGCTCACGGAGACTCAGCTGACCCAGGCTGTCCATTCCCGCAAAGCCAGCCATCCTGCTGACCTCCTTCTGCTCCTATGACCTGAGCAGAATATGAGGGCAAAGTTACCCAGGACCCAGACTTCCCCACAGGCCCCAAGTCCACCTGCCCCAGTCTGCCTCAAGAGGGACTGGAGCCACCCCACCTGGAACCCACCAGAGGCCGGGCAAGGAGTGGGGGCCAGCAGCAGGACCCGGGAGGGGCTGTAGGAGCACACAGCACGCAGGACAGGCACTCAGAAGACACCTACAAGTACGTCGAACGTGGTGGGGTTTCTTTTTTTTTTTTTTTTTTTGAGACAGGGTTTCACTTCGTAATTCAGGCTGGCCCTGAACTCACTATGTAGGCCAGGCAAGCCTCAAACTCACAGCAATCCTCCTGCCTCTACCTCCCGAGTCCTGTGGTGTGTGGTACTGATTGCTGGAGGTGTGAGTCATCATGCCTGGCACTGTGGCATGTGGTTACCGGGATCAGACTCTGAACCTTGGACTTGCAAGGCAGGTGCCAGAACCACTGAGCTAAATCCCTGGCCTAATGTGGTGATTTTTAAAACAAACCATGGAAGTTTTAATAATTTGACTTTTTAATTCTAAAATAAGAAACATGCCACTTAAGAATATTTATGAAACCCCCAGGTACAAACAGGTCCTCTAGGGTGAAATTTGTCCCCTGCCACCTGGGCAGGGCAGAAAAGCACAGCTGATTCCCGCAGGTCTTTCCATCTCTCGCTGCTGTGGAGAAGAAGACTGCAAATACTGTCCTACTCGCTCCTCTCTATTGCTTCTTCTCAAATACTCTGGTTTTGGCCAAGGTCATTGACTTCAATCTGGAAGCACAAGCAGACTATTAGAAATACCCAAGCCAATAAAAACAGCAACAAAAATTAGACCAGGACCTCCTACTGGTCCTGAGAGAAGATAAGAACACAGTGCAGAGGACTTCTCTTTGTGTTCATTTTCTTCAATTTGTGTAGTGTAAGTGATGACCACAAGATCTTTGGATAACAATAACAAAGATATATAAACTACAGAACAGAGAAAGCTTTAGTCAGCACACAACAAAGCAGCATAGAGGCCATAAGCTATCACCTTAAACTTTTACACTCTTATTTGGAGATAGGATCATGTTAAGTTGAAAAGCTGCAGAATAGACTGTAACTTGGGGTGCCCTGTCTCAGCCATCTAGAATGCATGGATTACAGTGTGAGACACCCTGCCTGGTAGGGGAGAGGCTGATCCATTTCAGAATCCCATCCCTCCTCACAAGTGTCACCTGGATAATACAGCTGATTAGTATTTGAGATGCAGAAATATAATTCAAGTCAAGAAATCTACAACTAGCCCTAAGGAAATTCTCCTCTCAATATTTTTTAAACTCCTGTCTTCTAGGCAAGTCAGTCAGTTCTTGTTCTTTGACCCATGCTTGACTACTCATCGCTCTGTAAGGCATTAATAACTCTGTCACAGTTACATGACAGACAAAAGCAACACTGTGCAATCAATCCAAAATGGATTTAACTTTTTATTTATTACATTAACTTAATATTCTGTAATTACATAATTAATGTATATTTTCTGTACATTACAGAAAAAAGGGTGATTCTTTTTTCTTCAGCTCAACTATTTCTAAAAAGCACTAGAAATATTTCAAACGCAGCCAATAACGTGCCTATACTTAGCCTTTGCCAAAGAGTTCCACTGCTTGAAACCAAATCATACTACTCTTCAGGTCAGATGCCAAGCTGTGGTCACCGGGGGCCCAGGATGGAGGACCCCAGGGCTGAGCACAAGGCCCAGCCCTCACCACCAGTAGTCTGCATCTGATTCAAACTACAGTGCTATCTAGAGCTGAATTCACAAAAAACTGAAAAGAAAATAAATTCTTATGACACTGTCTGGTAAGAAGAGCCCTGTGGCCCATTTCGACAGTGGAGGCAGGAGCTCACACAGACATGCCACAGACCTGTACCAGAGTCTCCCGATGGGGACCCTCATCGGCTGTTGTGACCTCAGCAATACGCTCATGTCACAGGTCTGGGTCCAGTAGCTCTGCAAAACCATGTTTCAAAGAGTTCTTTCAGCTGTTTGTAAAATGCAGCCCCAAGTCTACCCCGTGACTTCTTTCCCACGTGACAGGTCCCTGCCGTCTTTCCAGTGCCCGCCCCACTGTTAAACTGTGTGCCTCCAAGACGGGGACCACTCTGCCTTCCTCATGTCAAGACGCTGGGAACACGAACGGAGAACAGGGCGCGTGGCGTCGCGGTGCAGAAGCACTACCGTCCACTGCGACTTCTGTGTGAGGCGAAACAAAACCTCCTTGGGGCCGCACTAAAAAGGTCAGGGAGGCAGGTCTATTCGTCCTGAGGAAATGGGACGTTAGGGCTAGGGAGGAGAGGGATGTAGCTCTCGGGACAGCACTTGCCTGGCACATGCAAGGCCAGGATTCCATGCTCAACACAGCAAACCCCAGGATGTTGTTTATACCTAAAAAGCTGCACAGTGCAGCTTCCGTGTGTCAACTGAAAAAAACTTAAGGCTAATAGGAAGTTAAGGATATGTATGCAACACTTATATTTTCTACTTCATTTCACCAGTATAGTTCCAGCTTTTCACTTTTTTTTTTGTACTGGGGATCAAACTCAGGACCTTGCGCTTGTGGTTCCGGCGCCTGTCCCATGCAGGCGCTGGGATCACTGAGCTAAATTCCGGGCCCCTTCACTCTCATTCTTGACTCTCCAGGATAACTGTCCTTCATTTTGTCTCCTATAAGCCTTCTTTAAGTCAAATAATCTCTAACAGGCAAAACCGAGATCCGTTTTGGTGGCTAAAGGAGGAAGACACTCAGTCCTGACCAACTCTGAACCTGGTGAGAGAGGAGGGCCGCCGGGCTCCCTCCGGCGCATCACTTAGCTGGACGACCTTGTTCAGCATCAGTTTACCCATCAGTAACTCAGGAACACACAACCACCCCACCCTCGGGGCGCTGAGAGGAATGAGTGAGACAGCGCAGGCGGGGGCGTTGGGCAGGTACTCGCCACTGCTGCCGTTCTTCCCATCTGACCTCCACTACTCGTCAGGTGGGTTTTGCACAACTTACACAAATATGCCAATGCTGGAACTCTGCCATGCTTGCCTTTCGCTTCCTTCCACTGTCCAACCTCACCACCATGCCACAGTTCATGGGTTTCCATGACACCCTCAGGTACCAGAGCTTGTTCTGGAACCTTCAGGGGACTTCTTGAACAATTCTTACTTCAGGGGCACTTGAACTAGTGCCATCTAATGAAAAAGTTATTCAGTCACTCCCATCATACGTAAGCAGTCAAAATACTCATCTCTTTTTGGCCCAGCCACCAAAAATCATCCCTGCCTAAGTATTACTGAGGACAGAGATTGCGTACAGTTTGCAACTCTGCTTCCCAAGTATCTTCAGAGTACTCAGCACTTCAGAAGTTCAGTATCTGAACTGAATAAACAAATAGATCGATTCAGTGCTTGAGCCAGTAGGTAAGAAAGCATATTTACCAAGGAACAGACATACTTTACAGGGACATTACATGAATGCTTTTAGCTCAACATGACTAGAATACTGTAGTATATTTTTTTTAATTATTTCCTTGGCAAGAGTCTCTTTCAACAATTCCGTGGTTGCCTCAGGCCACACTGTCTCTATCCAAGTTTTTAAGAAGAAAAAGCCTAAAAGACATTTTATTTCCTCATGCAAGTAGATGTATCATCACTGCAAAGTATGGTAAAAGAAACTTCAAAAGATGAAGTTACCAAGAGAATTAAATGTGCCCTGAATGGAAGGCACATTTTTGACAATTTATCCTTAGCGTACCCAAAATTCCATACTCAATCTAACTCTTTTTACTAACAACAAATACTGCAAGAAGGAATTTAAAATTTGAGATTACAAGATCTGTTCCTTCCAGTTTCCTGAGCAAGTTGACTGGTGTGTGGCTTGAAAAAAGTCAACTTTTCCAGGACTCAGAGCAAGAGGACTGGTGTGGAAAGAACACTAGATTAGAGTCAGGAAACCTGATTTCTGCTCTAAACCAGGCTTGTGTTCTGGCTAATTTACCTCACCCTTTGGATAACAGTCTTCTCGACCATGAAATGAGGCAGTGCAAAAGACCATGATGTTCCCGGGCCCAGGACACACAGGACACGTGTCTAGGCTGGAAGTGGGTCAGTTACTCTCCACTTGCTGCCTACACCCAATCTAACTCTTGGTTCTTAGTGGGCTGGAAAGTTGACCTAAGAAAGTGGGATGCTGCCAAACTGCGGTCCAGAAGAACTAGTGCTAGAACGAGTGCTCCTGAACAATAGTGAGAGCAGACGCCTAGTGGTGGACCTGAAATTCAGTGTCGAGTGGGAGCTGACTTTTCTTGGGTCAGAGCTGCTATATGTTTCTGCAAAGTTCTAATAGCATTCTCAAATGACGAGAGGCCAAACCATTATTTTTTAAATTTTCGGTAAAGTACTTTCCATTAACTTAAAAGTAGTCTTTTTTAAAAATTCAAATCTTTATTGGTGCATTATAAATATACATCATCATTGCATTCAAGAGAGTTTGTACTAGAATATGACATGACTTGATTCTCATTTTTCCCCTTCCCCCACCCACCCTGCAACCCCCCACCCCCAGATACATAAGCTGTTTCTTTTTTTTATTACTATCACATTCTTTTTCTCATTATTTATCCCTACATCCTCTTTCCTTTTAAAAATTTTCTATCTCACAATATCAACTATACATACAAAACAATTAAAAGATTCATATCACAGCAACATATGTGCACCCATATTTATAGCAGCTAAGTTTGTGACAGGTACATCTTGGAAACAACCAAAATGTCCATCAACTGGAAACTGGATAAAAAAGATGTGGTTATTTTATAGAATGGAGTATTATTCTGCCATTTAAAATGATAAGATTGAGGGCCGGGGATTCAGTGATTCTGGAGCCTGTCTTGCAAGCTCAAGGGCCCAGGTTCAGTCTTCCAGTAACCACATACCATACTGGGTATGGAGAATCACGCCCAGCAGCAATCAGTACCACATACCACTAGGGTATGGTGGCTCACGCCTGTAATCCCAGCACTCAGGAGGCAGAGGCAGGAGGATTGCTGTGATATGAGTTGGAGGCTGAGCTCAGGGCCAGCCTGAACTACAAAGTGAGACCCTGTCTCAAAAAAAAAAGATAAAATTGAGTCATTCATATTCAAATGCATGTACCTTCAAGATATCCTCATAAGTGAAATAAATAAGTCACAGATGTGTAAATATCGTATCTTTTCTCTGGTATGAGAAAATAAAAGTAGTATTTTTAAAACATGTTACCTCTGACTTTCTCCTTCCTCTCTCTTCAACTCCTAAAAAGGCATTTTGGAAAGATCCAGCCTTTCCCCATTAATTGTATTGAAGAAACCAGATTATAAATTTGAGTGGTTTCTCTTACAGTGCAGAAGTTTTAAATAAGATGAGATCTCATTGTTGATTCTTTGTTTTTTTTTTTTTTTTAAACAGGGTCTTGCTTTGTGGTTCAGGCTGGCCCTGAGCTCAGCCTCAAACTCACATCACAGCAATCCTCCTGCCTCTGCCTCCCAAGTGCTGGGATTACAGGCGTGAGCCACCACGCTCGGCACTGTGGTATGTGGTACTGGTTGCTGCTGGGCGTGAGTCTCCACGCCCAGTATGGTATGTGGTTACCAGGGGATTGAACCTGGGCCCTTGTGCTTGCAAGACAGGTGCCAGAACCACTGAGCCAACTCCCTGGTCCCTCATTGTTGATTCTTTATGCTAGTTCCCTTACTATTGAGATTTTGCTCATGAAGGCTTTCCCTATGCCAATGTCTCCAAGATTTCTGTCTTCCAGTAGGCTTAGTTTTAATATTTAGATCTTTAAACCACTTTGGCATCTGAAATGAACAGTCATTTTTCAGATAAAGAAGTAAAAGCAGCAAAGAAACACAAAGGAATGTTGAACATTACTGGTCAATCCAGAAATGCCAATGAAAACAACACTGAGATTCCAACTTATTCCAGAGAATGTCTGCTATCAAGAAATCAATCAACAGGAATTGCTGGTAGGACTGCAAGGAGAAAGGAACCCTTTTCTCTTGGTGGGAATGTAGCCTGGCACAACCACTGTGGAAATCAGTGTGGAGATTCTTCAAAAAGCTAGGATTAGAGGGTCCATTTGACCCCACTGTTTCCCTGCTGGGTACATTCAAGAAAGAATTAGGAGCATCATACCACAGTGATATATGTGCATCCTTGTTCACAGCAGCACAGTTCGTAGTACCCAAATCTTGGAAACAGCCCAAATGCACATCAGCCGGAGACTCGATGAAAGTGTGGCACCCAATCTCCAGGGTCTGGAGTGAAAAGAAGCATTCTGTTTTGGGGCAGCCATGCGGCCACTCTGTCTCTCACTCCTCCTCTTGGAGAAGCCAAGCTCTTAGTCTCTTCCTGGTCTGTCTGTACTCTTCTCAGCTCCATAAGGAACAGATACATGACAGCACTACTCTAAAGAAGGTAGGAATCTTTCTAATAACAGTCTGCCCCTTAGCCAGCCTTACCAAGTGTCTGACATCTCACCCTGTCCATTTACTTTATGAAGTTGTTTTTTTTGGCTTTGTTCCATTTTCAGTTCTGGGGAGCAAACCCAGGGTCTCATCTACACTCACAAGTACCACATTCCCAGGCCTCACTGTAAGACTGTAAGTGGCACAAACCCTTGCCAGCCATCCTCCAGGGCAGGAGAGGCTCGTACTGCAAACTGAATATTCTAATGTCATGTTTTGGAGCGATCTTTCATTTTCCAGTTCTGTAAAAGTAGCATATCTCAGAAAGTTAAAAAAAGAAGTAACTTCATCATAACCCACAGGGTGAAAAAAATAAAATGAAAAGCCATGAAGTTTCCTAGACATCACTGAGCCTTTTAAAGATCAATCAACGACGTTCGTGGTACTGAATGGAGTGACAGGTAATGGAGACTGCAGAGGATCACAGACGCTGTCTCCACCATGTGTCCTGTGAATTAAAAAAAAAAACCATTGCTGGACATTAACTTCTTTTGTAAAATTTTTTTTTTGTTGTTGTTTTAAGACAGAATCTCGCTGTATAGTTTAGGCTGACTTTTAGACTCACTATGTAGCTCAGGCTGGTCTTGAACTCACGGTGATCCTTCTGCCTCAACCTGCTAAATGCTAAGATTACAAGCATGCACACCACCCTCACCTCATTAACTTTAATTTTTTAAAAAAGGGTCTGATACTTTAGAAAAATACATTTAAAATCACTACATGTAAAGAATTTTTTCTCTGGTCGGGGATTTAGCTCAGTGGTTCCGGCGCCTGTCTTGCAAGCGCAAGGGCCTGGGTTCGATCCCCGGTAACCACATACAATACTGGGCATGGAGACTCACCCCAGCAGCAACCAGGACCACATACCACAGTGCTGGGCGTGGTGGCTCACGCCTGTAATCCCAGCACTGGGAGGCAGAGGCAGGAGGATTGCTGTGATGTGAGTTGGAGGCTGAGCTCAGGGCCAGCGTGAACTACAAAGCAAGACCCTGTCTCAAAAAACAAGCTCACAAGTTCGAGCTCAGACTGGGCAACTGAGTAACTTAGCAAGACCATGACTCAAAATAAAAATTTTAAAAAAGGATAGGCTTAAACATGTGACTTAGTGCAAAAGCCCTCAGTTCAATTCCTATTAAAATTTTTTTTTTAAAATATGTTTAACACAATTTCTTCTCTCTTCTCTCTCTGGATGCTTCAATTTATTTCTCCTCACTGTTGTAAAAATCTACCAGTTATCTTTTCCAGTGTTTAAAAATAAAGGACAGAGATAGAAGATTAAGTAATGCAAAACAAAGAAGCCAAAGAAAATCCAGTTACAATTTTTGAAAAGATAAGCTTGCCTCAAGGCATGTTTATCTGTTCTGAGAAGGGTTCCACCAAAAAGAAATTTAAGCTCTATGATAATTCATATGCTTCCAGAAGACTTCAGATACTGTTTCTTTAATGTGAGCATAGAAATAATGTCACTGAGTTTATATAGATAGATAGATAGATAGATAGATAGATACATGCTATATACTTGTAGAGCTTGTTTTTTAAAGTATCTTCTTTATAATGTATCATTTTGCCTTTTGATAAAGGGTAGATATTTTTATGTTACAAAAATATTACATTTATTAATTTTATCCTAGAAAACTGCCTAGAAACTAAATTACGTTTACAACATACTACAGATGAGAAAACTGGGACCCAGGTCAGCTCAGAGGCCTACAAAATGATATGTAGCTGGAAGGGAGCAGCTGGGCCGGTCATCCACACGCCTGACCCTCATCCGACACTCATGTTGAGATACTTCCCTCTTTAATCCTGTGTGCGAGAAAATACACCTTGATGTGTGCTGGACACTGGTCCTAGAGTTTGTACCCCAGACAGTCTGCATGAGCACACTGGGCTTGCCGCATAGCAAACCCCAGGCCACTAGTGGGGCAAGCACGCTTTCGCACTGTGAAACTTCTTACAGGTCAATTCATCTCCTGGAACTAAAACCCGTCCTGGTCTGGACGCAGGGCTGAGGCCCGAAGGTGGATGATGAACAGCAGGAACACGCTCTGACTTCCTGCAGAGCCAGGAATACTCCCAGAGCTTTCACTACGGCCTCTGATGATGGCTCTAACAGACAAAGGAAAGAGAAAAGGCAATTACTGGGAATTTAATTCTCTATAATCACCAATTTGGAGTAATTGACAGGGGGAAGGGATACCTCTCTTTCCTCCTTAGCAGGATCTCTCTACATTAGTGAGATAATTGCTTCCATTCTACAATTGCCTAGACCCACAACTGGGGACCAGCATGGCAGCTGCATACAGAGGGCCAGAAATAGGTTCAGAATGGAAACAGCAATCATATAATTAAGCTTTCATAAACACTATCACAGCATAAAAAAAAAATCAATTACCTGTGCTACTTCTCTGACCAAAGAATAAACTATCAGAGCAAAATGAACTGACTCTTCTGCGGGCTGTAGACGTGAGACACAGGGGCGCTGCTGTGGGAGACGAGGTTTTCCCGTTGCCCCTTTCCTGTTTCTTTTAAGAATCCGCCGAGTCACTCCAGCAACACATCAAGTCCTACTTACGCAGCCCCATCTCTTTCCTGCGCTGCAAACACGGGTAACGGGTTTCCAGGGACCAGACTTACTCTCCCGCATCCAGCCTGCTGGGCCCGGCTCCAGCACAGGGCTGCATGCTGTGAAGGCGAGGTGCCCCACACAGGCCAAGAAAGCAAGTGCCCACGTCGGTGTCACCGGGTCCGACCACTTAGCAGTCTGAGAAATGAAGAGGGCGCCACCCGACCCACAGCTATCTGAGATCCACACCACCGCCAGGACGCTGCCCGGCCCGGGGGGCAGACGCCGGTTCCCGCCCACCCAGGGAGGGCCGGCTCAACACCTACCCCTGCTGTTTAGCTCATCACATCTACTTTTTCAGAAAATCCTGCTAACTGGATACTTTTGGATTTACAGGTGAAGAAACAAAGCTTAAGAAATGAATAACTTGCTAAGGTCTAGTGTGTTCAGCTCAAGTCAGAGGTGTCTCTGGCCCGACCTGCTGCCCTCGCCCAGCCCAGGCCACCCGCAGCCTGACAGTGCAGTTGAACCCGCTGCCGACGCTCCATCGGGTGAACAGACTTCTCCCCTGGAAAGTTCAGCAGCCCACTTCATCTCACTTTGTACGGCCCACATGTACACGACACTGCTATCTTCAGACATTTAATTCTCTTTATTTTGGGTGGCATCAAATTTAAGTATACCTTGGAAAAAAGAGCAGCTAAGAAATTGGAGATCCTAGACCACGAGACCTTCAAATGTCCGTCTTCTCAAACAGCCACCCACCTACCCGCATGGCGCGGAGAGAGCAGGGCACGGCCAGCCCTGGGGTCTCAGGACCTCCGCGTCGCAGCCGGCGGGCTTTGCTCCCAGCCCTGCTCTCTGCCCTGCCTCGGAGGGCTGCGTGTCCAGTCCTCTCTGCACTTCAGCAGAGAGACGCTCCAGTTTTTTAAAGTTCAAAGACAGAAATAACAGGAATTTCCAAGTGTCCCAACACAAAAAAGCCAGAGAAGAGGAAAATATGCCAGAAAGGAATTTTTTCTGTTGTTATTTATACTTCTTAAACAATAAAAGTACAAAGTATGCCAAAGATCTACAGGAAAATCCTGTTAACAAATCCTTTCGAGGCTCCTAAAGTTTTCTGGAAACACACCCAGTAGGCTGTTTTAAACAAAACAGAATCAATAATAAAAATGAAGACATTTCTAATTTTCCCCAAATTATAATATAAAAAGCCATTTAATTTTTTTTGAAATCTGTGCCCTTTCTCTATAGAAACAAGGTTATAACTAGTAGTAAAATTACAAGGCATGACACAAATGCCTTGCTTTTCACCAAACCTTTTTAAAAAGAAAACCTTAAATTACAATTTTACTTAAAATAAAATGTACTCATTTTGCATGCGGTTTTGACACACAGGTAGCCATCCCCACCAGACACAGAACATTAAGACCCCTCAGAAAGTTCCCTTGTTACCCCGCTACACCAAACCCCCGCACCCACTGACTGCCTTCTACAACTGCAGACTGGTTCTGCATGCCCTGCTGCAGCATACAAACAGACTGGGCGAGCAGTGTACAGCTCTCCGGGGTCAGACCCCGCCTGTGTGTACGGCCTCCGGGGCCTTGCGTGGCACAGCGCTGTCTGTACACGTTCTCTGGGACTGAGCAGTGTCTCACTGAGTGGACATCCCACGGTGTGCTCAGCTGTGCACTGGGTGATGGGCCCACGGCTGTTTCCAGTGCTACCTACCGTGAATAACACAGCTACGTATGTTTACATTACGTCTTTTATGTGGAAACATTGTCACAACTCCTGGGTAGTTCCAGAATCACTTCTTCTAACTAATTTAATTCTGATTATTGGCTCATTACAAGCTGACCTGTCACTGTTTTGCAAATCTGTAACCCTTCTGATCTGTCACCACTGGTCTGATAAAGTCTGTGATGTAAGAGATATTGAGAAGAACTCCCTCCCCTTTGGAGGCAAAACTAAAAGCACTTTGGGCTTTTCACACTTTATTTTTGATAAACTCTACTTACTCATCTCTGTTGCTCCCTCACCTGCAGAGGCTGAGCCCGCGCAGCGCTCCAGCGAGCCCCGCTCTGCACCGTGATCAAGGTGGAGTGCCGGCTGCTGCAAAGCGTCCCACTTCTAAAAGTGCATCTTCTTCCCTTCTGTTCCCCAGAATCAAGACATTTGCCCTTCCACTGAAGTGCATGTAGGAAATAGGACGGCAACCAGATTAAATGGATTTTTATGCAAAGGACTGAAAGCCCTTTAAATGAAGAGGCTCAAAGGTACAAGAGATGGCAACTCTCATTCTGCAAAGCACTTATTCCAAACAGGTTCCTAATCTGTATGACACACACCATATAAATTCCAAAGTGTTCCTAGCCTGTACAATACAGGCCATATAACAAATTCCAAAGGGCTCCTGCCTGTAAAATACATATCATATAATAAATTACATGGCATGTACCATATAAATTTCAAATGAGTTTCTAACATGTATCTAGCCATATAATAAAATAATGTGAAGTCATAGGAGGTTGAATAATGAAGTACAGTGGGGAAAATTTAGTCATATTTTCTGTCCAAAACATTGTTTTTCAGTTTCTTTTCTTCTACACTTCTAAATGCACAAATCTCAAAAACAAAAAAAAAAAAAACCTCTCAGGTTCTTTTTACATTAGAAACCATAATATGGCAGCAGCTTGGTAGTAGCAATAAATTCCAAAGGGTTCCTGCCTATACAACACATGCCATACAGACGCATCATCTGCACCAGAATAGGAACTGTTTGTTTGGAGACAGGGTCTCGCTTTGTAGTTGACATGACCCTGAGCTCACTATGTAGCCCAGGCGAGCCCTGAACTCACAGCAATCCTTTCTGCCTCTACCCCTCAAGTGCTGGGATTACAGGCATGAGCCACCACAACCGGCATTGTTGGTATGGTTACCGGAGATGGAACTAGGGACCTTGCGCTTGCAAGGCAGGCACCAGAACCACTGAGCTAAATTCTCAGGCCTTACTTGATTTTTTTGATATCGAGAATGGAACTCTGGACCTTGCACTTGGAAGGCAGGCACTGGAACCACTGAGCTAAATCCCTGGCCTGAATAAGAACTTTAACAGCCTCATTAAGTTCACCCTACTAGGTACTTTACATTATAGCTATTTCAATCCTAAAAATAACTTTCTAAAGAACTTCCCTCCCCACAGCTACATGTTTGCACAATGTTATTGAAAAGCATTTACCCCAGACTTTTATAAAAGATCAGATTTCAAAAGTTTAGGAAAGAATTTTGCTATCCAGCAAGACTGCTATCAACAGATTTTTATCTCAAAACGATTATTAGTCACCCAGCTCACACCAAGGCACAGAACAGAAACAAAATCAGCGCCTTTGTCCTGCCAGAGCTACTGTGGTTTTTGTCTTCTGCTATCTCAACACTCAGGAATCAAGTCACCCAGGCAGCTGAGAAATCAGCCACTAAATGAAACAAAACATTTCTTCCCTTTACAATTGCCTTAGTGGAACAAATACTTTCAAATGGATCAGAACTGTTTCAGTTAAATGACAAAGTTCATGTATCACAGAACGCAACTTAGTTTGGTGGGCTGGCCCTGCTGCAGGCTGCAGGCAAGAGGCTCTTCTGCACAGAACCCACTGGGCCCCCTTGGCATTTTTCGAGCTATTCCCCAACTCTGCAGCAGAAACCAGCTCCAGCCTTCAAAGACCAGAGAAGCCACAAACTCCCTTGTCATCACGCCCCAACTGTGCAGACTCTATGGCACCTGAAGAACAATTACTTTCTTAAATTTCTGGAACTTCATCATTTCACACTGCCACTCTATTCGCCTGCCATTTCCTGTTCTCTGTCTCATGCTCATTTAGCCTGCAGAGCAGTATGAAAATAGATTAAATCAGGATAAAGAGCAGAGTTCTAGCTGGGCGTGGTGGCTCATGTCTGTAATCCCAGCACTCAGGAGGCAGAGGCAGGATTACAGACATAAGCCACCACACCCAGCACTGTGGTATATGGTACTGATTGCTGATGGACGTGAGTTACTACAAATGTCACTGTTGTATGTGGTTACTGGGGATCAAAGTTGAGACCATGCACTTGCAAGGCAGACACCAGAACCACTGAGCTAAATCCCCTGCCCCCCAAATGTGGCATTTTAAGAAATAAAAGAAATGGAAAAAGAAAACACTTCCAGTTAGATAAATGTAATTTTGATTCTAAAAAGCCTTTAGTGTGATTCCCACTCCAAATTAAAAAGTATATTAAGCTTTCCAAAGCATTTCTGAATATTCAAAAGTAGACTTGCAGGAAGGTGAAAGACACAGGGCTTCAAGTGGCCAGGTGCTGGGGGAAGACCTAGTTCCTGAGCTTCACTGCCGACAGAAGCGGCCTCTGCATCAGCAGGCCTTCTGATTGGACACTCTGTTTCCATAGCAAACCCCAATGGGCTGCCCATCATGGGCCATTTCCTGAGGGGCAGCAACCGGCTGCCCATGTCCCCACACGCGGCCGCTCCAGAGTGTAATCTCGCACCGCCAGCTGCTCCAGCTCCCAGCAGCTCCACACAGCTGAGTTACACAGGTGATGGGGATAGCTCACACCGCACAGGTGATGGGACCCACACCACGGCGGAAAAGACGTCGCAAGGAAAGAGCCTCTGGGCACCTGCAAGTGCCAGGGGTGGTGCCACACCGTGGGGTGTGCGACACGCCTGACAGCACCGAGGGATGGAATGTCCCTCACACCAGCCACTTTCTCTAGGAAACTATTCGAATACTCATACCTCTCCAGGAAGCTTACATCTAAACATAATGCTCAAAGCAATAGCTTCATTAGCATAAGGTTTTCGAATAATTATTTCCCTTTTCTTGTCTGTGGTTTTTATCATTTATTTGTTCTCTAGTTCTACTTATCTATCTATATATATATATATATATATATATATATATATATATATATATATACTTTGTTCTACTTTTCCTCAAATGGTTTTTGCCTGTAATTAGATTACACAGCTTTAAAAAGAGAGACCATTTGCTACTTCTTAGGTAAAATTTATATACACTGTACCTATTCATAAAGTGACACTTTTTCCTGGGAATTTCATGAAAAATAATTTTAACTTTAAAGCCTTATTCCGTATAGCATAACATGCTAGACAAGCTGCTAGAGTGTGAACAAAAAAATCTGTTTGAATTTGTAGGAATCCAGACTCTATTATGCAGCCGTCCTCATCCCCATCACAGGTACCTGTTTCATCACTTGGATTTCTTTAGATCTCAGATTTTTAAAAGCCACAGGATTTTCCCTGGGAAAAAACTGCATGCTCACCCATAATGTCTGCAGTACAATTTCAGGCCTCCCGGACCCTGGCCCCACCTGGGACCCTCCTTGCTATGGAAGTAGAAGGTGCCAGACACACAGAGTCTTCTTGTCCCCAGCACAGTCACCTTGGAGCTCTGTGGGGAGCCAGAGGTCACCATACCCTTCTCTGTCCCAGGGGAATTGCCACCAGGACAGTCCTCTGGGACAGAGCACACCCCAACGTGGCAAGTGACTGCGGGTGAAAGAAACCCAGGTCTATTGGCACCAACGAGGTGGTTAGTGATTTTCACCGCCCCTGCTGTGAAGTGGCAGCGTGCTTCTTTTTAAGCAAACAATGTGCAGCCCTGGGACACTGTTACAGAGATGACGTGACACAGGTGCCAGGCCTCCCTAGCCACAGGGCGCATCCTGTGGCCTTCGTCAGTCTCCCTCCGCAACACTGCTTTATACTTTTACATTTTGGGGAGAATTTTTTCCATTAAGTCTAAAACCTTGGCACTTATGCTTGAACAAAGAGGGAAAAAACTGCCATTATCAATAAATGCTATTTATTTCAGTTTGCTAGGCAAGATATCTTACAATAAACCACTCCTTTGTATAAAACTTAAATTTAGAGGGTTTTATGTAGCAAATTCAGACTGATTCTAAGAAATACAGTATTCTGTAGCATAGTTGTAACAGGAATGGATGAGAAGAAAAATCAGCAACAGCCAACACTAGACCAAGATTTTCAGTCCAGCTGTCACACATTATTCCCAACTAAAAAACCTTACGGAGTAAAAACACTGCTTCTGAGTCTGGCCACGACTGGGTCAGCTGTGCCAGGGGTGGGGTTGGGACACTGCGGCTGTCAAGTGTGCTGCTTTACACCGTGTGTTGCTTCAGCACACAGCCCAAGGGCAGCGCATCAAGCCCCTGGTGGCTGAGGAAAGTGGGGAAGGGACAGAGCCAGCGCGGAGGCAGAGGTGGGGCAGCACCAGGGACGGAAAGCAGGGTCCGGTCTCGGTCTCGGTGTCCCTGTCTGCTGGTCCTCGCAGGCGGACACCATCGTCCACGTGGAGAATCTGCTCTCCAGGAGCCCGGGGCACAGAAGGGCAGTGAGGAGGTGCCTGGAGGCGCCTCCTGCCCACGCTCCTGTGCCCGAGTGTACCACCCTCCCTCGCTCTGAAGGCGATGTTCCAGCAGCTTCCTTACCACCACCCTCTGCTTCTGTTCTGAACCCTGCGGGCCTACACAGGGAAGGCACGATTGATTTGTCCCTTACCCTAGGATGTCAGGAGGATCTTCACCCCAGAAACACAGGCTCGTGGGAGGGCAGGGCAGACAGTGCTGAGCCAGAGAAAAATAGGCACAAGAACCAGCTGGAGCTGAGATCCTGCATGGGAATGGGAGTGTGAGGTGAGCCAGCAACTGTTACAGCAGTCATGGGTCCAGCTGCAGCAGGAAGGCCCCAGGCGAAGACACCACTCTGACCGTGGACACCCACTGGTTCCTAGCACAGGAAAAATGTCCTCATGAGACTTGTGGACAGTAAGGCATGGGGCACACACCTGTAATCCCAGCACACTAGAAGGCTCAGGCAGGAGGTTCACAAATCAATAAAAATTTAAAAGACTGGGGATGCAGCCCAGTACAAAAGCTGCAGGCTCAGTCTCTAATACTGGGGGCAGGGGAAGATGACAGGTAATCCAATTCCTGTCTTTTTTTTGGAGCGTCTCTGAATGAAAGCAGAACTAATTTTTTTATTTATTTATTTTTTAATTATCTTTATTGGTATATTATGAATACACATCATAATCACATTCAACATTAAGAGTTTGTACCAGAATATCACATGACTTGATTCTCATTTTTTCCCTTTCCTCCTGCCCTGCATCCCCCCAACCCCCTATATATACAATCTTTGTTTTCTTTTTTCTTTATTATTACCACATTCATTTTCCCCTCATTATTTACCCTTACACTCTTCCTTTTACTTTGTAGTTCAGGCTGGCCCCGAGCTCAGCCTCAAACTCACACCACAGCAATCCTCCTGCCTCTGCCTCCCGAGTGCTGGGATTACAGGCGTGAGCCACCACGCCCGGCACTGTGGTATGTGGTACTGGTTGCAGCTGGGCATGAGTCTCCACATCCAGCATTATATGTGGTTAGGGGGATCGAACCCGGGTCCTTGTGCTTGCAAGACAGGCGCCGGAACCACTGAGCTAAATCGCCAGTCCCCTAATTCCGTTCTTATCTGGGCTACGATGGCACATCCTTCGTCGTGAACAGGACTAAGGTTAGCCCTGCCCATTTTGTCCATACCTTCAAGGCCCAGACCCTAGACCACGCAATATTTAGTGCACATCTGTTGACTGAATGAGCCCAGCTCCCGACCTGCTGGTCAACGGACACACAAGCTCGTGTTCTCTATAACAGAAGAGTGAATTCTAGGAACAGCAGAGGTCAAGAGTAGGAAGAACTGTATTGAGAGAGAAAGCTTCTGCCTAACGAGGACTCAAAAATAAGTCACCCCTGGAGGGGTGGGTTTTTGATAAGAGGTTAAAGTGAGGGCCGGCAGGTGCTATGGGTGAGACCCCAAACGTCCCCCCAAAGCCTCATGTGTTTGGAGGGTGACTGGATCATGGGACGCTGTACTTCTCCAGTGATGAGTTCAGCAGCAGAATGTGCCTGTGGGAGGAGGGCTGGTGGGAGGCGGCCACTGTGCGGTCGGGGTGAGCACCCAGCCCCCGGCTCCTCCCCCCTCTCTGCTCTGTCAAGGCCTCTGCCGGCTCTTCACTATGCTGCTTCTGACTTGGTCCCAACCAACCAGGGACTCAAACAAAAACCCAGAATCGTCTCCTCCTTTAAGCTGCAGGTGTTACGTATTTTGTCCCAGCATCGGGAAAGTGACTTGTAACAACAACAACAAAAAAACATTTCAACATGTCAGATGTTTATAAATATGACTTTATGTGCTGATTGTACAAATAGGCCCATTAAAACTAGTAACACAGGAGGAAGGAAGCGTTGCATAGAGAGGGCTTAACCAGGCGTCAGTCCGTCCTACAAAGCTTCTGTGGGCAAATGGGAGAGGCCTGGAGCTCACCGAGGTTCCTTCGGAGACAGTCCTGAATAGTTCCTGGGGTGAGAGGAGTGGCTGGGGAGTCGCTTTCCTGAGAGACAGACAGAATTCCCTTGCTCTGGGCTGAGCCAGCTCCAAACCTTGGCCTATGTCTGGCAAGGGAGAGGGCGGATGGTACTGTACTGGATTCTGCTCGTGCCCACAGCAGGCAGCACTTGGGCAAAGAAACACAACCACACACAAGACCCTGCCCCAAACTTACACTACACAGGCATCAGTACCAAAGATGTCACTGGAGACCCGGTCTTAATTCTAGAGAAAATCCAGTGCTCGCAAATAAGTCTTCCCGAGTTCTACCACAGGCGCAGCCATATTTCTTCTACAGAACAACCGTGTGAACTCTACCCTCTGTCCCAGGGGATAGTGGGAAGGAAGTGGGCTCTAAGCTCTACTAAAAGGCAGGCAGGAGGTGAAGGCAGCGGGCAGTTAACGGGTACAGAGGCCGCAGGACAGATGCCAAGCATCCAGCAATTTGCGAGAATGATGACGCAGCCTTTGCTTAAATTCTTCTTCTTCTTCTTTCTGGTCCTGTGAGGCTTTCGGGTGCAGTTCCTGTACAACTCCCAAGACAGAGTCAAGAGTCATGACATATGTTTAGCAACCCTAAGTGGCAACAAGGCCTCAGCTGGTAAGGGTCCCTGTGTCAGTTACTTTTCTCTTGCTGGTGATACAAAATATATGACACCCAAAGTTAAGAGAGAAAGGGTTTTTTTATTTCACTCACAGTCTGCACAGGTTTCAGGCCATAGTCGGCTGGCTCCAAGGCAGACAAGCACATGGCAGACGGGCATCGCAGAGGAGAAACAGCTCATTGCACACATGGTAGAAAAGCAATGAGGGGACCTTAGTGGCGTCTTTCTGCCCCTTATCTTAACCAGAACACCAGGATTAACCCAATCGGCAGGCTGGTTTAATAATTACACACTCTGGATTCCAGCATCACACGGTCTAGACTCAGCCACTCTGAAAAAGCCCCCTGGCTGTGTGAGGCTTTGGGGGACATCTAGACCCACACCGAAGACTCCTCTTCCTTGTTTTGCAACTGCAAGAGTAGGCACGGCACAGGATGATGACCTGCCACCTCTCCACGGGACGCGGCCACTTCCCATTCTCGGGCCGCGGGTTTGCAGAGCAGGGGCAGGCCTCATGCCCTTCCACAGTGCCGCCCTCCACCCGCGATCCCACCTCTCTCCGTCCTCAGCTTTCCACTGCTGTCTCATTTCCTCAGAGATGCCTCCCTCATCCACACATCTCACCACAACTCGTAACTGTGGGTTCTTTCCCACAGTGTTTCCACACTGATGATCAGACTCTTGTGCATAAAGACAGACAGCAAGAGGACAGGGGTCATTTCTGTGCTCTTCGCCACTTCAGACCCCGTCAGCGATGGTCAACAAGCTCAGGATACATTTACTGAAGGAAGAAAAGACATTAGAATGAAAGTACAGTGCTCAGACCCAGCCCTGGAGAGGACTTTACCGGTGATTCAGATGTGTACTGCCTTTTTGAGAAGAGTACCATGCACATTTTCCTGGCAAAATAATATACTCAACTACCAAATAATCACCATTCCACATGAAAAAGTCTGAAGAAAAATTTACAATAATGCTAACTCCTCATAAGCACCACCTCCCAGCAGAGTGGCAAGCCGCCCAGCAGCATCTATGCTCTGCCCTCCTGTGGGTGGCACTTCCAGGTGTGCCATTGAGGCACAAATGATCATGACATTACGGCTCCAAGGGCACCTGACAAGGGTATTCAGTGCAAGAACAAGAATCCATACACACTGGGCCAGTTTAGTCACAGCAGACATTTTACCCACAGTTCGTGCCTCTAATCATGCAAATGTGGCCTTTGCAGCACTGAGGCCCCACCCCCCTCTCCTCATGGGGCTTCCAGCTCTCAGAGCACTCACTTCATTGTCTGCTAATGGCCCAATCTCTTCCCACAAAAATGTCTGGTCCCTACTGTAGGCTTCAAAGCTTTGGACAAACAACCACAAAACTGTTGACTCGTGCAATGCAATCCTGATTAAGATGTCTCCTGGTGGTGGTTATAGAATACATATTACATGTTGATAAAAGAAACTAGAGGAGGAGGTTAGAGAGTCTGGCTCATGAATTTAAAACTGCAGGGTCTCTATTACTGCCACATACCTTTTTTTTGTAATTTCACCTCTACCCCAGCTTAAGCTGCATGTTCACATTGCTTTCTAATTTTAACCCTCCCCGAGCACAACCAGTTATCACTTGCAGCTCCATCCAGCTGACTAAATGGTCCCTTACATCTCTTTATCCTCTTGTACTTTTTCTCAGAGAGCTCTTCCCTCCAAAATTTTTCCAAAATCACCAACCACCAAAACAATTATTTCATTTTAAAGAATTAGTTTAGCAGTGCCTTGATATCTCAAAGCAGAAATGAGTTTTTGTCTCCCCAGTTGTTAAGCCCTTTGGCATCATCTGCAATCCCTAAGTACAGACACAGAAAAAGAATTGAGCTACCTACGCCTGTAGAATCTCAAGCCTGAATCACAGCTCTGCTTTGGGCCTTACTCTTCAGTCTTAGGGTCAGATTCCCATTCTCAGCTCTGCCCCAGGCCTTTCACGCCAGGAAGAGTCTCCCTGCTGAGCCATACTTTCCACCCCACACACACACACACACACACACACACACACCAGCTGCGTACACCCCAGAAGCCTCCAGCCCCAGCCAACCGGGCCAGAATGAGCATGTGACTCAGGCCAGCCAATGCAAAGCTAGTTCAGCAGGTCACCTAGAGGTGAAGGGAGGCTTGAGCCACTTGCCTCCTCTAAGGCTTCCAGTGAAAGGTAAAGACAGAGAAATGACAAAACATTTTAATGCCTACATTGAACAAATTAACATTTCTAACACCCAAACACTTAGGACTAATTATGCTCTTCATAAGACAGTTACAAGATTTATAAAACACATTAATTCTTAGTGCACTACAGGCAGAATGTCTGTTAATGAGAAACAAATTTAAATTTTGATGATGAATGCCATCTTCTTTCAATCCTGCCAATTTGTCTCTGAGATGGAATGTGTTGGTTCATGAAGAGATAACAGCAAGGAAAGTAACTCCCGGCCTGAGCTGACCAGCTTTGACCACACATGTGCACACAGGCAATCACAGGAGACCAACAGCATACGACGATATATTAATTAAAAACAGAGATGACGATGATTATCTAGGCCCATCACAGTCGCCTCAAAGGAATTTCAAAGTGGATACAGTCATAACCTACCTCTAGTGACATCCCCAGTAAAACACCCTGCCAGACCTCACTAAGGACATTCTCGAGACGCTGTTCTCCTTTGTCACATGTAGGCTGCATGAGGACCCCTTGGGACCAGCCAGACGCCACAGCTTTTCTGGGGATACATGAGACATTGCCCATGCAAGGTATGTGAGCCTGGAAAACACAAGGGCCAAGAGAATGCAAACATCCCTTGGAAGCCACAGGGGCTGCTCCCAGGTCCCACCACAAACAGAAAGACCCGTGGATGTGCCAGGCCTTCCTTACATAAAACCGAGGTGTGTGCCTAACCCTCGGCACACTGTCCTCTGCAGTCCATCACCTCCTGGACCCTTACGATATTTGGGATTAAGATTAAGATTTTATATTAAAAATACTTTCTTACGATTGGTAAGCCTAGTGGTACTCTGTGGTTTATTAACCACAGCGGCTGCTACACTGCACAGGCTCAGGAACAAGTTCTCGGTAACAGGAACAAAGTTCGTACATGCAAAGCAGAGACACAACTCTTGCTTGCTATTTTAGATCTACTGACTCCACGGACGTGGAATCGCTGTACTTTTCTGTTTCACTTAAGAGACTGTCCCCTTCACGGATGGCTCTACCTTCTCCTCCCAGTCAGTCTGCTCTGCATCCCTCACCACCTCTCTTCACGAAAATCCTCTAGTGTTCACCTGCTGTCATCTTCAGCTCCTACAATGTAGTGGTTTTCTGGTTTTAGGAGAAAAAATAACACCACATTAATATATATAGAGAGAGAGATTCTTAAATGTATGGAAATTTCAGACATGTTTTTAAAAGTTAATGCTTTAAAATGTTTTAAATAAGATTAATGTGTCACCTTTTCAGTTAAGAAGAGATGACCAAATCCTAGGAACTGCCATGGGCAGTGCGTGGCCTAAAAGCAGAGCAAGCAAGATCAAAAGGAAACGTGATGCCGACATTAGTCCTCACCCCAGACACCACACATGAGCTCTCCGGAAGTTCCTCACCTCCCTGAGCTCTGCCGGGAGCCTCATCCAAGCTCGGGGTAGGTTTGCTGAGCCTCTTAGAGGGCCTTGGCCTGCACAATGGTTCGGTTTCTTGGCTCCACGTTAGCCCGACCCGCTAAGGCCCTGTTCTCTCACATTCCACAGAGCCTGCTTCACTGCTCAGAACTGTGCCTCTGCTCCTCTCTCACAAGGTAAAACCTCAGATGGAAGGAACTAGCACAAGAGAGGCAAGAAGCAGCTGCTTATCTTGAAGAAAAGCTCAAGGCCTGAGCCTAGTGCTGGAGAAGCAGCCCAGACTACAGTGAAAACCAAAGGCTCCTGATGTTTGTACGATCTTAAAATGATGCATACACAGGGAAGAGGCAACTTGACACTCCAGCACCTACTAGGCTGGGAGAGTTAATGAAGAGGTATTTAACCAAGGTCACTCTCTAAGTATGGTTAAATAAATAAGTAAAACAAACAACCAAGCGCGGCTGGTGTAACGGTGCAGAATGCACTAGGATATTACGATGACCAAAGTGCAGTCTCAGTTCAGCAGGAAACCTCTTGGGGCCTCAGTTCTCATCTCTCCAAAGAGTTCTCCTCTCCACCGCCTCTGCAAAACCCTGTCTGTAGTTCTGTGTTGTGACTTCTGCATTTTACTTCACCCACAACAGCTGCTACTCATACTGTCTCATCAGCAAATGGGACGAGATCAAGTATAGGAGGCAGAAAGATAAACCAACTAATGCTACAGGCTCTTAATTTCCAAGCCCTTGCATACTGCATATGGAGACATACCTCCTAAATCTTCAAAAAAAAAATATTTAAAACGAAGAAAAGAAAGTGTGTGTTTCTTCTTTCATGCACAAGTAAAACTGGTAGAATTCAACTATTCAAAGCAGAAAAGACCAAAACATATGGGTGGAAATTATTTAATCAAACATGGATGAAGGAGGTCATCTCATGCCCATGGCAGTGGCTAGGCTGGGTCTTCATTCTCTAGATGAAGAAAGCTGGGCACAGTAAGATTAAGTAGCTTTTAGAGTCTCCAATTGATGGACATTTGGGTTGTTTCCAAGATTTAACTTTCACAAACTGAGCTGCTATAAACATGGGTGTATATATACTGCGATATGAATCTTCTAATTCTTTCATGTATATCCATAGTTGGGGAATAGCAGGGTCAAATGGGACCTCTAATCCTAGTTTTCTGAGGCCCATCAACTGGAGACTGAACAAAGAGGATGTGATTCTTTTATAGAACGGAATATTATTCTTCCATAAAAAATGATAAGATTGAGTCATTTATACTCAAATGGACGTACCTTCAAGACATACTCATAAGTGGGCCGGGGAGTTAGCTCAGTGGTTCCAGCACCTGTCTTGCAAGCGCAAGGGCCCGGGTTCGATTCCCTGTTAACCATATACAATACTGGGTGTGGAGACTCACCCCAGCAGCAACCAGTACCACATACCACAGTGCTGCGCGTGGTGGCTCACGCCTGTAATCCCAGCACTCGGGAGGCAGAGACAGGAGGATTGCTTTGATGTGAGTTGGAGGCTGAGCTTGGGGCCAGCCTGAACCACAAAGTGAGACCTTGTCTCAGAAAACCTCAAAAAAATAAAAAAGAAAGAAAAAAAAAAAAAGACATACTCATAAGTGAAATAAGTAGATCACAGATGTGTAAATATCATATCTTTTCTCTAGTATGAGAAAATGAAAATGTAAATGAGTTCTAGAATATATAGCAGATATTGTAAAATAGAAAATATCCAAAAAGAAATGGGGTGTAGGTGTAAATAATAAAGTAAAAAATAATATGACAGTAATAAAAGGAGAGAAACAAAGCTTATGTATATGGAGGCATTGTGAGATGGGTAGGGAAATGGGGGAAAAATGAGAAATAAGTCATGTCATATACTGACTGATACAAATTCTCAATGTTGAGTGTGATCATAATATGTATATATAATGAACTAATAAAGATTCAAAATTAAAAAAAAAAAGATTAAGTAGCTTGCCCAACGTTACTCAGCTAAAGAGAAGCATGACAAATACTAGGACCTAGCCTAAAATAATTTAAGTCCAAAAGGGTTACCAAAGGATGTTAGCACAGTCTGGGATAAGCTCGAAGTCCACTGTCAGAGAGGATAGCCAAGGTTCCCCACAAAACCTTACCCACTGTGCCACACAATCCAGAACTCCAGGCCGATCAGCAGAGAACACACACTCATGTCTTTCACTTCCACATTCATGCACTTCCATCCAAGCCAAAGGTGGCATGAGTCCTAGGAGGCACAGCGGCTGACACCCCTTCTAACACATGCCAGCAGCTCTAGTGTGGTTACGACCTCCTCAGATCCAGGCCCAGTTTCTCACCTGATCGTGGCACCACACACAATCACTATAGGAAGCCAGCCCATGGAAGCTAACATGCCAGCCCACCAACTGTGCAGCGGCAGCTGCCCCAAAGATATTACCCTAGGACCTCGCTTCCTGTTCTGGCAATCCTACCTGTCTCTGTGCCAGTTCAGGGTCCGGCCCATCGATTTTAAAGCCTAGAGCTGGACAGGGCCCAGACATCTGAGAAACCATCTGTTATGCAACCTTCCTCTTCACTTTCACCTCCCAGCAGGCCACAGCACCTGCTACCATCTCGGTCTTCTGAAAAAAGGGTGAGCTATGGTTCTTCACTTCGGGAGAGACCAGGCCCTTTCTGATCCCACCAGGACAAGGAGCAGCCACTGGCTCTAAATCAAACATCCTGAAATAAAGAAGTCCATGTACTTTTATTAAATAAAGATAGGAATGATCACCGTAGCACAGTATCTCAGATCTAGAGTAACAAACGTTCTTTCCAACTCGATTAGAATATCAGAATAAGATCAAGCATTCTTTAAAAGCTGTTCAAAGGTCCTCATATATAAATGCCAGGTAATTAAGCAATTTAGTGGATAACTATCTAGTAACTAAAGGAGATTGAGCACTCGCCACTTGACAGAAGTCACGAGGATCTTTGTATGTATGATCTCACTAATTTTTTCTAACTCTGTCCCTTCTTTAATAGAAGGGAAAGAAAAAACTTGATGGTTTAAAAAAAGAAGGAAACAAAGCTTATGTATATAGGGGGCGGGGAATTGTAGGGAGGGCAGGGGAATAAGAAAAAAATAAGAATCAAGATGTGCCATGTACTGGGGCAAATGCTCAATGTTGAATATGATCATAATGTATATATAAAATGTACCAATAAAATCAATTTTTAAAAAATTTTTTCTAACTCTCTTAGGCTCCTTTTTTTAAGCAAGGAAAGCACAGAGAAGACAATTAACACGCATAGGTCGTGTCACTGAAAAGTGACAGGGTCAAGTTCAAGCCTAGCCCACGCCAGGTCTCTCTCTGCCCCGCTGCCGCACACCTCCCGGGGCTCTGCTGTGTGTGGGGAGAGGAAGCCGCACGAGACCTCCTGAGCTATGTACCACCCTGCACTGTAGGAGGTTCCACACGAACCACTGCCCTGAGGTCCAAGGCAAAAGAAGCGTCCAGCTCTCATCTGACAGGTCCACAGCTGGGCCTGGAGTGGAGCAGAGCAGCAGACGGGCACTGGGCCAGGCAAGGCCACCCGTGCTTCCAGCCCGACTCAGAGTTCTTAGAAGTAAGGAGGAGCCCAGGAGCGGGGAGACCGCACCTAAATTCTACAAGGAGCGCCATGCACAGCTCTGACCGAGCCAGGCTCTTAAAATCCCATATCGCTGGCTACTTTCCTTCACCCAACAAGCACAGAAATCTGCAAGCATGTGCACTCACGTGCACAGGCACACGCACATACACACACGTGCACAGCCTGCTAGTACTGGCTTATTTAAAAACTGAGTTTTTTCATTCTGTCACTGTTTCTACTGAAGGCACGACTCCATCCTGGTTGGCCGCCAGCTCTCAGGCCCCTCACGCGACGACTGCCATCAGAGGCTGCCTTGGCTTCACTGCTGCCCCGGGATCACAGGCTGAGAGGCAAAGCTCCTGCCGCTGAGCGCGGAGCTGTCCATCACGCTCGGACCCACCACACAGGCTGGCGCTGCACACAGCACAAATGCGTGCTTCCTGGCTCTTCTTTTCCAGGTCCCAGTCAACTTGCACTTCACTGTTTTACCAAGAAACTACTGTGCGTTGGCCTATGTGACAGAAGCTAGGACTACTACGGCCAGCAAAATAAGCTCACGGTAGAAACTAAATACTGCGGCAGAAGGACGAGCAGTTTACAAAAGTACTGTGACAGAACAGACCGACAAGTGCATCCGCGCAAGTCGCTGCGGCCCACGAACTGGGTGACACAACAGAGTTTAGTTACTTTTCAGTTTTGAGGCCCAGGGTCCAAGCTCAAGGCACCCTCAGACCTGGGCCTGGTGAAGGCTCACTCCGCTTCAAAGAGGATGACTTCCCAACTCCCTCACATGATGCAAGGAACAAGGAGGCTCTCCAGGCCTCCCAGAGGAACAGTAATCCTGAGACACCCAAAACCTGAACTGGGGACTCAGCTATGACCTAGGGGGCAGTGTAGACAGAAACAGGTGACAGCACTGAACATTCTGGCAATTTTAAAACTTGGCCTCAAATTACTCCACTCTGGGCCGGGGAGTTAGCTCAGTGGTTCCGGCGCCTGTCTTGCAAGCGCAAGGACCTGTAACCACGTATAGTGCTGGGTGTGGAGACTCACCCCAGCAGCAACCAGTACCACATACCACAGTGCCGGGCGTGATGGCTCACACCTGTCATCCCAGCACTCGGGAGGCAGAGGCAGGAGGATTGCTGTGATGTGAGTTTGAGGCTGAGCTCAGGGCCAGCCTGAACCACCAAGTGAGACCCTGTCTCAAAAAAACCGAAATAAATAAAATTACTCCACTCTGAGAGGTAGTTTGTGGTCCCGCCCTGTGAATCAGGTCAGGCTTAAGACTGTACCAACAAGGGGCCGGGGATATAGCTCAGTGGTTCCGGCGCCTGTCTTGCAAGTGCAAGGACCCGGGTTCAATCCCCGGTAACCACATACCATACTGGGTGTGGAGACTCACCCCAGTGGCAACCAGTACCACATACCACAGTGCCGGGCGTGGTTGCTCACGCCTGTCATCCCAGCACTTGGGAGGCAGAGGCAGGAGGATTGCCGTGATGTGAGTTTGAGGCTGAGCTCAGGGCCAGCCTGAACCACAAAGCGAGACCCTGTCTCAAAAAAACCTTAAAAAAAAAAAAAAAAAAAAGACTGTACCAACAGGATATGATGGAAATGATGTGACACGGCTTCACAGTGAGTCATAAAGAACCAGACAGCTTCTCGCTTTCTTTTTACAGCTGGAACACTCACTCCTGGAGCAGGCAGGCCCTGTAAGAAGTCTCACTACCCTGAGCCGCCTGCCGTGACGAAGGCAGAACCACAGGAAGGGGCTAAGGGCGCGAGCTCTGGTTCACAGGCCCAGCTCCAGCCTCCAGCTATCCACACCTTCCTGGCCAGGGCTCTGGACACCATGCAGGCGGGACAAGCCTGCCTCCCTGACTGTCTGAATCCAAGAGCCTAGGAGATGGGTGCTGTTCAGTCCCACGGCACTGTGGTACAACCTGTCACAAGGTGGACCGCTGGAACAGAGGTGCGGCGCAGAAGAGGAGGCTGCCTTGTGCCAAAATCATGTGAGCACTTCCCGCAGAAGTACAGCAGAGCCTGAGACCCGAGCGGTGGGGGTGGGAAAACGCAGGCCGCAGGCAGAGGGGGCCGGGTGGGGCAGCGTGAGCAGGGGAAGAGGCACTGGCCAGCCAGGCAGGGGCCGGGCCATGTTAGGCTGGGGTCTCCTAAGAGCAGTGCGTTCCCTGGAGACATTTTCATTTTATGTGTGGGTTTAAATCTTTTATTTTTATTCGGTATTTCTTTAAATTAAACATCACAGAATCTAAGTTCTTATGATGGACAGAATGGCACACTCTAAAATTCAGATGAAACCAATAGATAGCCAATAGATAAAGACGTGACTTTATTTGCAAACAGTGTCACTGTTCGTTAAAATGAGGTTGTTAAGGGTGCACCCTACCTCGTTACCTGCAAAGAGGCGCCGTGAACACAGACATGTTGAGACAGAAGACCACGGAAAATGAAGGAGGAGAGGGAGCGCTGGGCCCGCGAGCCAAGGGACGCCAAGGATCACCTACAGATTGCCAGAAGCTAGGAGACGTATGAAACCACGTCTCCCTCGCAGCCCTGAGAAGAGACCAACCCTGCCACGACCTTGTCACACGGTCAGTCCTGGAACAGTGGGACAGTAAATGTCTGTTGCTTTTCCACCCAGCTGATGGTGCTTGCCAGAGCAGCCCTGTGAACTCATACCACCTCATTCCAGCTACTTGAAAGTACACAATCCAGTAGTTTTCAGTATCTTTCCAACATAGTACCTACATCCCCACCATTGAATTGCAGAACATTTTCCTATCCCAAAAGCAAACCCTAACCCCATAGCCTTCCATCCTGACAACCACTTTGCTTTTTCTATGAATTTGCTTGCCTTGGACACTTCATACTTCATATACATGGAGCCAAACACCACGTGGTCTTCTGTGTATGGCTTCTGTCATTTAGCACATCGTTCCCCAAGCCTACCTATGTTGTAGCACGTATCACCACCTCATTTCCTTGCATTCCATTATATAGATAACACAGTTTGCTTACACATTCATCAGTGATGGACACTGGGGCTAAGTCCATCTTTTGGCTACTATGAATAACACAGCTATTGAACATTCGTATATATACTTTATTTGAACATTTGTTTTCCACTCTCATGCCAGGTGTGGGGGCACAAGTGCTGCCAAGCGCTGTGATCCCAGCACTTGAGAGGCTGAGGTAGAAGGATTGCTGGAAGTGAGTCCAAGTCCAGCATGATCTACATAATGAGACTCTATCTCCAAAAAATAAAAATTCTCTTGGATATCTACACCTAGGAATGGAACTGCTGGTGATTTCATGTCTAACCTAGGAATGAAACTATCCTATGGTAACTCTATATCAACCATTTTAGATGTTCAGCTGCACGGCTTTGCCATTTTTATCCCCACGAGCAGTGTCCGGGGCTCTCTGAAGAGCTTTGCACAAGCAAGAGGGGTAGCTGCTAGAAAAACTTCACAGGAACCGGCCGCCGTGCGAGGGCCTGAGCTCAGCTCGGAGCGGTAGGCTGTGACAGCTGGGCATGGCGGCAGGCCCAACTCAGTGAAGAGGTCGGTCAGGGCTGGGGTGAAAGTGAGACTTTGCAGCCACAGTCATGGGAGAGATGCCTCAGTGGAAAAAGTACAAAGTACAGAAGAAAGAGAGGCTTGTTCTGAACTTCTAGGAGCTGTGAATGAATACTGGGGCCCAAGAAATGAATCTGCAAAAAGGTGCATTAAGTACAGTTTACCAAAATTATAAAAGTGGTGGATTAAAAAACAAGTCTAAACAGATAAAAAGATTTGCCAAACTGTAGTTAGAAATGGAAGACCTGAAATGGCTCTACATTCTGACGCTGAAGCAGAAGAACATAAGCACTGTTCTACTCCTGCGTCTCTCCTTTTAGTTTTGCAGGGGCAGAAGGCAGTGGTGGTAGGGAGAAGAGTTAAGTTCCCTCAGTGTGATGTGCACCAGGTGAAACTATTTGATCTTTTATCAGAACTGGCGAGTTTTCAGCCTGGATTGCAAACCTATCTAACTTAAAATAACACTCTCCTAGGGAACCCAGGTGGAAAAATCTGGTTATGTAATTAAGAGGTTTCTATTGTTTCTTCAAAGTGTCTGAAAGTTGGAGAAAACAGTTGGACACCACTTCAAAGAATCATTACGGAATCAACAGCAATTCGAGCAGGAGCATATTATCGTTCTTCTACACCCTCCCTGCTTGAGAAGAAGGTATTCAATTACAACAAATCAAAGATGAGAATACTAAGAATAAACCTTTAATAACATCCTCTGTCCTACTGCAAAATTACAGTTTAGATTATTTGCTCCACAAAAGCCATAGTACAGAGATTATAGAACGCTCTTTACATATCAACCAACAGTGTAGTTAATCCTTTCAAGCCTACAATGCAAGGAATTTAATTTTAACTTTGTAATTACGTGAACAAAGGGCTTTTGGGATTAAACAATCATTGCCTTTTGAAGATCATAAGAACCAGTCTTGCTCAGGCAGGTAGCCCTCCTGGGATCCAGGCCCATCTCCGTGGAGGAAGTCAGGACCAGCTCCTCTTCTTTGATGGCTCACAACATTCATAAGAGTTGGGGAGTGTAAAGTAGCAATCTCCCTCTTCCCACATTCCCACCCTTGGAGAGATGCTAACAACTGACAGATGAGGTATCCTCCCCAACTAGGTTTGGAAATCAATTATTTAAGCGAAGTCTATGTCGTGGATAATTCAGTTAACATTAGGGCTCTGAAAGACGTATTCTTTTACTTTCTGTGAAAATCATGAAATAGTTTCCTGTTAAACCAAACACAATCACAACAAATAATAAGTCCATTGTATTAGCTATAATCAGCCACACTTGATTTAGCATATATGTTATTCCAAATCTTTAACAACACAATCCAAAAAGCAATATCATGAGCAGAAGACCAAATTTTACTTCTAGTGACAAAAATTGAAATATAAACTTTAAAGAAAAATTTACAATGCTAAGATCTCTACTACCACACTGTTTCTTCATAAATCAGATGAGAATTCTTAGAATGTTGTTGCTAGGTTCAGAAAGATGTAAACGCTATACAAAGATGACAAATGTCAAAAATGAGATTTTCCATATCTTATTAATTACTAATGTAATTTAGTTTTTTTTCTGGTAAGTGAAGTATAAAATTTTAGATATGGCAAGTGATATATAAAAACAATGGCAAAAATTTCTCACCGTATAGAAGAGTCTTTTTAATCAGTGCTGCTGCTTCAGAGAATCAATCAGTTTGATGATAGTACTTGCAGAGACTTTAAAGACTAGTAACTAATGCTAATTAGTATTTAAATGGAGTAGAGACATCAACATTAACTTATTAATTTTCATTGCATGTCACTAAAACAAGGAGGGTCATCTTTCTTAGAGAGAGAAAATTCACATCATACAGTTAATGGTAACTTACTTTCACAAAACACTGGTCATAAACACAAAGGGTCAACACTACACTGCAGACTTTGAAAGTCCTTCTATATAGCAAGGTATTAAAGATCAATAACTACCTTCATACCCAGAAACAATCATTGAAAATCTGATGTTTTCCAAGAGATAAAATGTAACTTCAAATAACGTGATGTAGTAATAAAGATAATAACAGCTGTGAGGGAAGGAGGAGGAAAGGTAGTAACTGATGAACAGTCTGACAAACAGAAGGTGAATGTCCATAATCTCGTGAAACAAGGATTATGTTCCCTCCTACAAGAAAATCAAGGTGACAGGCCTCACGCAGAATCACATGACAGCTCAGAGGTGGTTTTGGAGCCAGCTTGTACCCTCCGGCCCACATACCTGACCATGGCATACTCATGTATACAAAGATGACCAGCTTTCATGTTTGACCCACGTTTCTTCACCAGGGAGAAGATATAAACTCTACTTTCACAGCACTTTCAGCACGAGATGCCAAGTGCTTTTCTTCCCCTGAGCCACTGCCATGAGGCAAGGCCAAGCCCGACTTGGTCCGTTCCAAACCTAGTCACCTGCGGGTTCCTGTGTCTTCATCCACTACGCCCTAAATCCACTTCCTCTGGAAACACTCCATAGTTTCTTTATAAAAGGACACTGTTAGTACCATTTGGTCATTCCTTCTGAAATCATTTTTACAAGTAGGAAAACAAAATGTCAAGAGTATGGTAGTACTTTGAAAAATATACATCTCTTAAAAACAGCTCTTCCTAGTTTTATTTTTTGTGTCTGATAAATTTTGAGAGAAAATTTGTATAATCATGTATTTTTAAAGCTGAATAACATGTTTATTAAAATAAAGCAACAGAAGTAGAAACACTTCTTATCTAAGTATATCTAAAGGCTTTCCCATAAAGTAATTACTCACTCATTCCAAAGTCTTTTCTCACTGTATTTACCAACATGCACCTCAAGGACCCTCCATGAGAATCACCAGGGACGGCTGCTCCTAACACAGGTGAGACCCAAGAAATCGGGGCTTCTAGATGCCTCTGCCTGTCCCAGGGCCCAGCCCGGCACCAAGTGAGCACCTTTGGGGTGCCGCGGACGGCGGTGCCAGGCTCCCCGGCCCCTTACCATTCTCTCTCTGCTCCTGCACTCACCTGCCCTCCTTCACACACAAAGGGGCGTGTGTAAGGCATCAGTCGGATCTCCTCTCCTCAGAACCTTCCCAGAGCTTCTCAGCTCCCACAGGCCAGATCTCCCGGCACTGCCTTTCGTGCTTCCGCACCCTCATCGTGCACACCCATGCACACTGTCTGCTACTCCCTCCTTGGGGGTCCTGCTCCCCACTGGAGCTCACCAGCCACCCCTGGCTCTTGCCTGCTGTGGTCCTCTGTAGCACATGTCACTGCCTAATATATCTGTTTTATGAAACACGCTTCATAAAAGCAGCAATTTTTTCTTACTCCATTTTGTTCTTACAAGAACCAACTTGGCACCAAGAAATCCACAAGCAAATTTGTCAGATCCAAAAGAATCTAAGGGAGATTGGTGCCCTTCAGGTAGCAAAATTCTCGGAGGTGGGAACTCCTTAGAAATGGCACTGTATTTGCATACCCTCCCGTGTACTCAGACCATCTCTAGATTACTTACAACAACTAACATAACATAAGTGCTATGCAAACAGTTATATTTGTGTTGATTAGGAAAGAACGACAAGTCTACACATAGCTAATACAGACAAGACTTTTTCCAAAATTATTTTTTAGTTTTTTTGTTATTTTTGAGACAGAGTCTCGCTTTGCAGTTCTGGCCGGTCCTGAACTCACTATGAAGCCCTGGCTAGCTTTGAACTCAGAGTAATCCTCCTGCTTCTGCCTTCTGAGTGCTGAGATTACTGGGGTGAGTCACCATGCCCAGCACTGTGGTATGTGGTTACCAGGGACTGAACCTGGACCTTGCACTTGCCAGGGAGACGCTGGAATCACTGAGCTAAATCCTTGGCCTCTAAAATATTTTTAATTCTATTAGTTGAATCCATAAATCCAAAACTCGAAAATGGGAGAGGGAGAGGTAGCTACCAACTGCAAAGAGGAACACCACATAAATGTGGAAATAAGCATTTGGTACAGGAAGCGCTATGTGATCCAGAGGAGGGAGCAGCCTGCCCCTCCCCTCATAGAAGGGAGCAGAGCTGGGCTTTGAAAGAAGAGTGAAAACAACTCCAGGAAACGTGCTCCGCATGTCAAACGGCCTGCAGTCCTCTTGTGCAGACCTGTCCTGAACTGCACTCTCTCACTAATAAGGTCACTGCTAGGGTTAGTGCACACACTTGAAGAGGGCTGCCAGCAAAGGTATGCAAGAGCACAAAATCTTTTGATATGCTGCAGCTTCCTTCTAAGTTTGAAACTGTTTCAAAAAGGGAAAAAAAAGATGGAAAATACAAAGGAACTAGAATAATGTAGTAAATGGCAATGTCAAATGATCTGTGAATGACTGAATAAGGTGAAGAGACCAGAACCATTTCTTCCAAAGGTTTCTGTTTCCCCTGCTCCCCATTCTTCCAAGCAAAACTTTGGGCCTGTATCCTCTTGGCTTAGAGTCAGCCCAAATATAGTCATGTTTCTTCAAGTGTGAATGCAAATAACCCCCCGGCTCACCACAGGAACACAGCCTGTGGCAGAACACTGTCCATATAAACCATGGTAAATGACATCTCTCTTCATCCTACAGGATAGAAGCTTGAGCTCCACGAATTGCTGGAACTCAAAACATACTTTTTACATAAAAATATTGAGGAGAGTGAAAATATAAAGAGTAAATCTCTGGACTAGACCGCTGTTGTGAGCCAGAGAGTAATTAAATCTTAAATATGGAAAAAAATAGCAATAGAACTGGGCTATGAAGAAACAGACAGATATAGATTTTTGGCAACTAGAAGTTGCAAGCGACATGCCTAGAATTAGGTACCAATATTAAGGACTGAACACTTGTCCAAGTGTCTACAGCTCCCTGACAGGTCAAAGCCCATGACGACAAACACCGCAACAATAAGCATTTCAGAGTAACCCAAAGCACACCTGGTGAAAGCCTCTCTAACTCCAGCAGTGTGCAGGATCTAACGGCGCACCCCATTTTAACACAAATTCCTAAACAAACACACTGAGTACTACAGAAGGACACGTCAGAGCCCACCCCAATGTCCCATAACAAGATATAGGCTACTTAAAACATAAGGAGAAAAGATCCAAATTAACTCACAAGCACCTTCTGAAAGACACATCTACATATGGTATAAACCACAACGGAGTCTCCAGATTAAACAACCTCGCTGCCCAATCCCTACTTCCTTCTTCAAGCAGCTCCCAGCATACTGTTTGGTGTTAGTTTGTTTTAATTTGAATTGTCTTCCAAAATATCATGGTTGAGAAACTCTCATTTTAAAAATATGCGGTTTCAGCTGTTCAAGAAAATTATTAAACCTGGCAACACAGGCTACACCCCTGGCCAGCCGCTGCTGGAGGGAGGCAGGTGCCACAAGCCAGGGCAGGGAGACACACACTCCCCAGGGGCCCGCACCGCACTCTCAGACCAGGCTCTTGGTTGCTTGCTTTCTGTCTGCTCCTTCTAACTGGATGAGCCTGCAACTCCAATTCACGTGTCAACAATAAAAAGTCACCCAACTGCCATGACTCCAAAGCTGAACTGTACCTGACGCGCCTGTCCTAACACGGCTTCAGAGAAGAAAGCACACACAGTGCTTCTCTAAATGCCATTCTTGCAAACACTGTTTGCAAAGGCAGAGTTTATAATCTTTGACTAAAATCATATTTTTGGAAATGGTAACGTTTTTAATGACTCACCTTATCAAAATATCAAGTCACTTGTCTTTACATGGTTTCAAAACTAACAATCATAACTACATATATCTTACCACAATTAAAAAGAAACTAAAAACTTATAAATATACACATATTATTCTATACCCAAAACAAGTGAAAAGTATAATTGCCCTAAACTGAAAAAAAGTATTATGATCTCTTCTGAAAATAGTTCGCAATCTCTGAGTTTTATTCCACATTATATAAGTCCAGAACGTCTTCTACCACACAGAGTTTATTTCTGAGCTCACAACTGGTCACGGACAAGCCACTTCCCACTCTGCATATCTACATCCTTCTCCACGCAGTGAGGCACAATAGTACAAATACCTCAAAGGTCAGTCACTCAGAAGACTTACCAGCTAATATGACAAGGACCATCTGTCACACTGTAAGTGCCATGTGATGAACACCACTGCAAGCCTTGTATTATTTTGAAACACTGGCTAAAATACCACCAGATTGTATTCTCCTGGCAGAGTCATCCTCGCCTCTGCCCCAAATTCTATCAATGCACATTCTACCGAAGCACATTCCATTATTATCAATTTAAGTTGCTAGAAAATCTAAAGTCATTAATTAGGACTAGGGATTTAGCTCAGCAGTTCCAACCTCTGCCTGGCAAGAGCAAGGTCCTGAGTTCGATCCCTGCTCACCATGTACCACAATGCTGGGTGTTGTCGCTCACACCTGTAATCCCAGCATTCAATTGGGAGGCAGAGGCAGGAGGATTTCTCTGAGTCCAAGGCTACCGTGGGATACATAGCAAGCTCAGAGTCAGTCTGAACTACAAAGTGAGACCCTGTCTCAAAAAAAAAGTCATTAATAAAATTGACTTTTCAAATGGTTTCTGGTTGGGCACTCCAAAACGTACCTATTAGAAAACAATTAGCTCTAAGCCAGTATCCAAATGATAAGGATCTATCAAAAAAATTATCAAGTTTTTTAAAAATCCCAGGTGCACTAAAAATGCAGTATTAAAAAATATCAATGAAAAAAAGACTAATACTTTGTCCAAAGATACAGCCTATTAGTTAATGAATAAAAGAATAAATAAGTATCAACTGAGTGTACTGCTGACCACAAATTTTAAAATTCTAAAAAATGGCAACAAAAATTTAAAAAATCAGACACCCTGCTTATGTTTAAGCACAGTTATTGAACTGTCTCATCATATTTACATAACAAAGTAACAATGACCTAGAAAGAGAACTCATCAACCCGCTTCCGTCCCTGAACACCTGCCATCCGCACTACATGCGATGCAGGCCACGGTCCCTCCCTCGCCGTGCTGCAGTGCAGATGGACAGCAAAACAGGAAGCGGAAGCCACTGGGCACCTGCTCAGCAATCTGCGTTTCCGGAAGGTACACCCAGCTAAACTACCAGGGTCTCAAAGGGCAGGAAGCACCGCAGCTGTTACAGGCCACAAGCCAGTCAGAAAACACGGCGTATGTTCTGCTCAGCAAACCCTTGGCCCTCAACACAGCAGCGCACCTCTGATTATCCTGCTCCTTGACTATTTTGTCCTCAGCTCACACCCCACCTTCCTTTCATGTATTTATTTGTAGGGAGGAGGGGAAGGGAACGTAACTAGAACTTCTGCAGCAGGTACAGTCTCCTGTGAGTCCAATGGCACAAGGCGAAATAATCAATAAATGGACAAAAATGAGACTCAGAGAACAAGCTGAGCTGGGCCTGATCCCCCACCCTGGGCAGCAGGACAGCAGACCACGCTTGCCACACCTTGTATTCAGTACCTCCAGAGTCAGCAATGGTACAGATCACTCAGAGGGCAGTAGTTTTGGTCTAGCGGGACAAAAGGGAGTCCCATAGATGAAGATCCGGTGTAGTTCTTCCCTGGAGCATCATAGCACGTGTTACCACTGGGGTGTTTGTTGTTTCCAGAGGTGAAAATAAAGAGTCAAGCCCTCAGGTTCACACATGTCTTAGCTGATCTGCAGGCAGGAAAGTTCAGCCCAAGCATAGGCCTAACTGTCCGATTAATTTTCCCAAATAGAATTGCTCCCGACATTTATTTACCTGTTTTTCCTCTACAGGACCAAGAACTGCCAAAGTATAAGAATCATCTTAAATGGTCTTATAGGGTAGTCCAGGCAAGGACAGTCTGTAAATATCCCTAGGCTGAAGAATTCAGAAAAGTCTCACTAAGAAAGGATTCTCTCTCAACTAAAACAGAGACTGTTTCCACACGATGCTTCCCTGGCTGACATCAGCGCCTAGCAGGAGTGAGCGCCTTTGTCCCAAGGAACTGAGCGTCCACTCACATCACGGAGTTCTGAAAAGCCGTGTTAAGGCCTATGTATAGGCAGTCATGTTCCTGAGAGATCGAAGCCCTCCAGCCCTCGAAGTCGCCTGGTGGCTTTAAATGACCTGCAGGCCCAAGGACTTCAGGGGTACAGCGCACAGCAGCAGCAGCAGGGAGAATTCACCAAGTCACGCCGAGAATTAACTTACTCATGAATTCCTACCACTCTTCTTCTGCTCACTGGCTGAGAAGCTGCCATCTGGATGGTTTAGCAGATGAAATGCACTGCTGCTAGAATATTTCTGGCTGGCAGAGAACACGAGATGCCAGAACTCGAAAAAAATCATACAATTATGATTACCTCACTTCACCTTTCCTTTCAGCCAATCTAAATTCAGGCTGTTGTAGCTATTTAATGATAACAGAAATAATGTGCAAATACTCTGCTGAATCATTCAGCTGGCAAATCGTTGACGAGGCCTGTGCGGCTCCCACGTCCTAATTCCCTGGCAGCTCTGCTCTCCATAGCACGCACAGCGTTCCTGCCCACAACTCCTCGACCCACCCCCGACCCTCTCCTGCCCATCTTGGGTCTCAGACGCAGGCAGGCGCGGTCTTCACTGTGCACCTCCCGCCCTTGGCCCAGTGGCTGAGTCTGCACCTCCACAAGCGCACCTGTGCTCATCAGCCCCGCCGGCAGCTGCGCTCTTCGCCCTGACTGACCCAGGAGCTTCCTCTGGTGCCGCAAGTCCAGCACAAGGCGGCCACCACATCAAGCTCTGGTCCGCGCCAGCGAAGGGCTTTTGCCATTATGTCTGAGACTTCAGGCTGTGGAGTTTGATAAAAGTTATCTTCAGACTAGTGTCCCAAAATGTCCTTTTCCTCTAAAGACACCTGGCATTTTGACAGTTCTTACTATACTCTTCCCAGTTTTTTCTGAGGCAGGCAAAGCCAGCTTCTTCCTCAAAGAGAAGGGAACACAGTCTCTACTGGTTGGGTCCTAATAGGTCTTAGAAACCAGGACCATACGCCACCTTTTAGGTGTTTTGTTTTTTTTAAACAAGATACCCCTGGCACCATCCACACCATTTTCTCCAAGTGGACAGAGAAAGAGAAATACAGCCACTGTGCGCCTTTCACCGAGCCCACCAGATTCAAAGCCAGCTGGAGAAAGTGCAGCCTGAAAGGAGAACAGCTCCTCCAAGCAGCACAGCAGCACCCTCACGCCTCCTGATTACTTCTGCAGCCTACGGCGGGCGGAAAGGCCGGCCTGCTGTCACCCTGTGTTACCGTCCATTTCTGAAAGTCTTGAGGCCTCCCACCCTCACTGTCCACAATCCACGTGCAAAGAGAATGTTCTTACCTTAAAATGATAAAAACACAAATCCCTGTACGTGTGCCCAGAATTTCTTGACTAAAAATTATCCTCAGCCAGAATTAACAACAGTATCCCCAAACTGAGCCCTGCTGCTCGGGGGGCCCTGAGCATGGGACCCGCTCGTGTATGGTTTCATATTCCTGGGCTTTGTAAAAACTCATTCACAGGGCCGGGGAGTTAGCTCAGTGGTTCCGGCGCCTGTCTCGCAAGCGCG
>PVIR01007103.1:42185-62732 GCA_004026965.1 Petromus typicus
CCCCGGTAACCACATAACAATACTGGGTGTGGAGACTCACGCCCAGCAGCAACCAGTACCACATACCACAGTGCCGGGCGTGGTGGCTCACGCCTGTAATCCCAGCACTTGGGAGGCAGAGGCAGGAGGATTGTGATGTGAGTTGGAGGCTGAGCTCAGGGCCAGCCTGAACCACAAAGCGAGACCCTGTCTCAAAAAAAAAAAAAAAAAAACTCATTCACGGTACAAGCTATCACCCAAAACCCTTGGGTTTACAAACGGGCAGCATACATGCTGTCAACCAAAATGAATACTTCTGAGAGCAAAGGGAGAGTGTTCACGATTATGGGACCTGCAGGCAAACCCGGTTTAAACTGTCTTCTGCACTTCCATCCCCTGCCTCGGGTACAGAAGTGACCGTCGATGCTGCATGAGCGGATGCGTCCCATTCCCTGGAAACTGACTGCCTAGCACACGGCGTGGCTGTCTTAGCCACATTGCTCATCTGACACCCACAACTCCAAGGAGCAGAGTTTATCTTGGCTCACAGTCACAGACCACGGCTGCAGGCTCCACAGCAGATGGCGCAGTGAGCAGGGCAAACCCATAGCCCACATGCCACGGCTGGCTGGCTGTGGCCACGAAAGCTCTGAAGGCTCTGCCATCACCGTGGAGCAGAAGGGTTGGGTGGAAGAAAGCTGCTCACATCACAGCAGCCAGGACGCAGAGAGAGAGAGAGAAGCCAAGAGCTGAGCTGGAACCCATACCCTTCCAGGTCACGAGCCCAGCGACCACCTCTTTGGCCAGACCTCACCTCTGAACAGCAGGTCAACTCTATCTCCTGTGACTGTCACCTTCCAAGGCCTGGCCTACAAACACACCAGGCCTCTGGAGAGATTCCCAGTCTGAACCATAGCAGACCATCAAATAACTACCCAAACAAGTAATAAGCTCTAACCTAACCATCCCAGGTGTTCTAAAGGGAAAGGCTCAGGTGGAATGGTAGTCCAAGTACCACTGCGAGGGAGCAGAAAGGACAGTGGGCTAAGGCCTCAAGGGCTCTGGAGGAGGCGCAGCAGACCATGGCAGCAGGGAAATGAAGGCAAGCTGGGAGGATGAGAATGTCGTGGCCAGACAGAAACGGACAGAAAGGATAAACAGCACAGCACAGAATGAAAAGCAAGGGGAAGACAGCAGGAGGCAGCGAAGCCGAGAGGGTGGAGGCTTTGGCCAGCGTGGAAAAGAGACTGAAAGACAACATCCAAAACCCGAGGGCAGAGTAAGAAGGTTCCTAAGCTCCTGGGACAGCTAGAAAATGGACCTGAACCTAAGACAGCAAAGTGGGTTCTCTGTAACCCTGAACTGCCTTAGAGTGGCCTTGTAATTTTTCTGTACAGCCTTAGAAATCCCTGGTGACAGTGTTAAAATGAAATGCAAACATTAAAACTATCCTGCCCTAGTCTCCCACACCCACACACTACTGAAGCTTTCCGCAATCTAAAGAAGATACAGTCGACTAAACAACTCAGAACTGATGCTGGCAGCAACCTTTCCAATATGTCGCCCAATGACACAGCTGAAGATGAGGCTACTGGAATTCTGAGCGATACAGGAAGTTGGCCCTCACCTTTAAAGATGGCATTCTAATTGCCGATCCTTTCAAGAATTGAAAACCTGGGCTCGGGAGTTAGCTCAGTGGTTCCGGCGCCTGTCTTGCAACCGCAAGGACCCAGGTTCGATCCCCAGTAACCACATACTATACTGGGTGTGGAGACTCACGCCCAGCAGCAATTAGTACCACATACCACAGTGCCGGGCGTGGTGGCTCACGCCTGTCATTCCAGCACTCGGGAGGCAGAGGCAGGAGGATTGTGATGTGAGTTGGAGGCTGAGCTCAGGGCCAGCCTGAACCACAAAGCGAAAACCTGTCTCGAAAAACCTTAAAAAAAAAAGAATTGAAAACCTAAAATTACATAGGGTTCAAATATATTTTATCACTTCAAGGAACAATTTTGTTTTTAGGGAAATCAAAATAACTGAATCTGAAGCCAGACATCATAGTAGGTCATGCCTATCGTTCCAGCACTTGGAAGGCAGAAACAGAAGCGTTACCTGAGTTTGAGGCTGGCCTGGGCTACATGTTCAGGGCCAGCCTGAACAATAGTGAGACTCTACCTCAAAAAACTGAAAAAAAAAAATCTGAATCTGATAAATACACATGAAGGAATAGCAAAGGTTAGCAGGTACCACACTGTACCATCAACCCCAAAATTGGATTTTCATACAGTATCTCTCAAATAGGAAAAGAACACTGTGTAGCCTCTTGTGCATATAAAACCAACGGCTTCACTGTCCTTAAAATCAGAGTAAAAGGAACTAAAGTTTTATTTTTTAATCATGCACAAAGCATTGACCTTGTCAGCATGAGAGGCAAACATCCGGAGCAGCATGAGTGACAGGTGAGAGCGACAGCTCTGCAGGGGCTGTCTCTGCGGCAGGCGAGTACAGTGGCTTCTACCTTCCTTTCACCAAAGGAAAATGGACTGTGTCCCAAGTGTGTACTACAGGCCATAATGTTCCTGCCCAACACTGCCACATCACAGATTTTTAAAGGCAAGTTTTCATTTCCAGGCTTCAAATACTACTAAGTGACAGGCACAAACAGGTACTTTCTTTTTCTTTCTGAGTAATCATATTGTTTGCAATACTTAATAAACGTGTTTTACTTTGTATATGTATGACAAAGTGCTTGCTAAGAGTCCACACATGGAGGAGAAAAATCCTTCATTACGTGATTTAACTGAAATGGAATTTTTAAAATAGTCAACTCCTCCACATCTTACTAGCTAGACCCTCAACTGACCCAAGACAGGGCTCCAGAAAGCTTTCAAGGAACAAGAAGGAGGGAGCGGTGACCCCAGAAATAAAAATATTCTGGACATGGCAGTGGTCACACATAAATTCACACGGAAGAGCAGAGCAGAGGTGGGAAACTAAGTGGAGACGATTAGAGGATTAAAGAGAGCAAAACTGTCCATCCTCTGGAGTGGCCCTTAGGTTTGAGCTCGGGCGGATCCTGGGAGTTGGGACACTCACGCACTCGGGGCTCCGCACAGCCTGGCCTGCCAGCCTTTCAGGGTGGGAGTGAGAGAGAACAGCAGCACAACGAGGGCGGCAGCCAGGTCTCACGAGCAACCCTGTCTCCACTGTCACCCCCCCGCACATCTCTCCACATCACAGCCAGAGAAAATACGAGCTCACATTCGGTGTGTTACAGGTAAGTAAGCATTCGTGTATTTCCTTATTTAGTCACTCATCTACTGAAGACAATTTATAGAATGCCTTTTAGGAGCCAGGCCCTGCCAAAACCTGGGCTAAAATCTTACCATCTGGGCCCCACGGTGCGCTGGGAGAGACCTCTCAACAGCCCAGCACTAACCAAGGCGCCCTCATCCAACACGTATGCAGGCGCAGCCCCACCAACATTAGTAATCCTGGTACAAACAGAGGGACTTAATCTGATTTTTCCCCTGCATTTTTGTTTAAAATGGTTCCCATGATGGACTGAGCTGCACAGAACACAGCCCGCATGATTTAGCAGCTCATACAACTCACAGTTTAGCAGCCGGCTTGTATTTTAACCATTTAAACTCACCTTTGGTTTATCCTGTAGAAAACAATTTGCTGTGAATTAAAGACCCTCAAATGGAAAATACAGTGCTGTGGGGGAGAAAGAAGAGACTGCAAAATACAACAAAACAGATGGCTGAAAACCACTCAAACCGAAAAAGGGGCAGGGCCCAGACTGGCGCTGTCAGCTGAGAGCACTCCACAGCCCCTCTGTTCATGGCATCAAGTGGCCACAAGAAAATATATTAACTCTAATTTTATAGGAGAGTCGGGGGCATCTTATCGCTAGACACTGAACTCAGGGCCTCCCACATGATAGGCACGTGCTATATCACTGAGCCCAACTCTGGGCATTTTTGATGATTTTTTAAGCATTTCTGGGAAAGAGCAATAAGAAATACATGCTAAAGGACTGAAAAGCCAAAACGGGATCTCCCTACACAAGAGGTTTGGGGAAAAGCAAGCGAAGGTTGTAATTCTGGAACTAACTCTTGCAAAAACAACAGTAACAGCAGCAGCAGGCCCCAATCAGGCTCTCAGAGAAGTGCTCTGCATCACGACCTCTTTATTTCTTCTATATTTTTATGGCAGACACCATACATTTACAAAAGAAATGGCCGGAAATGTGTTCTTGAAAGCAGAGACAAACACATGATTTAGCAGCTTATACAACTCACAATTTAGCAGCCGGTTTGTATTTTAGCCGTTTAAACTCACCTTTGGTTTATCCTGTCGAAAACAATTTGCTTTGAATCAAAGACCCTCAAATGGAAATTGCAGTGCCGTGGGGAAAGGAGAGACTGCAAAATAGAACAAAACAGATGGCTGAAAACCACTCAAACTGCAAGGTAAGCAATTAGCCTGTTACTGTTTCGTGGAGCTGTCATGAGTCAAGAGATGAGACTCCCGGATCAGAGACAAAGGATGGCCATATAGCACAGCAGGCAGCAAGAGTATCATGGCTGCGTCAGTGCCTCTGCCCCTAAAGTTCAAAGAGTATGGGAAACTGCACACAAGGTGTGTTTGTACCACCAATGGGCAGCGGATGCTTGGAAACCCTATTGCTTTACAGTAGCCTGTGAGACTGCTCTTTGGCATAGACAGAGGTACCAAGTCATCCCCAAAGGCTGCTCACTGCAAACACAGCCCTAAGACATGGCCCACGTAAAGAGCACTCTTGGCACAACCCGTAAGACATGAAGTGCACAGGAGACCCATCAAACACCATCTCCCAACCCCTGTGTGTATTTCTATATTTGAAAGACTGTCCTTTTGAAGTCCACAATCCAAACTACTCCATACAAACACCCAATACATCCTCTTGTCACAGATTCTGGAAGCAGTAGCAGATGGCCCTCGAGCAAAAAGGCACTTTGTATACAATAATTCTTCTGTCACTCTAACAGCAAAATCTGGGGTGACTCTCAAGCATATGTTTTCCTCAAGAAGGTGACCCAACCCATACTTTGTGTCTCTTCTTCCTTTTTGTTTCACCTTCACCTTTACAAATTTACCTATGCTCAGTAATGTAACGAAATGTCAAGAAATAAAAGAACAGAAGAATGAAAACAATAGAAGAAAGTTTCAATGTGGACAAAACTTTAGCTATAGCCATTATCTCTATCATGAAAAGGAAAGAAATTACTTATGATAGTTCAAAAAATGAAAACTGAACAGGCCAAATTCCACTTGGCAAATGCTCACACTATGTAAAACATTAACTTTGAGCAGGAAAGGAACTTTCTTTTACTATAACATCAAGGGCTTTTTAGTCTTAGAATTTTATTTTTCAGACAATGAAAAAAAAATTTTTTTTTTTTTTGAGACAGGGTCTTGCTTTGTAGTTCAGGCTGGCCCTGCGCTCAGCCTCAAACTCACATCACAGCAATCCTCCTGCCTCTGCCTCCCAAGTGCTAGGATTACAGGCGTGAGCCACCATGCCCGGCACTGTGGTATGTGCTACTGGTTGCTGCTGGGTATGAGTCTCCACACCCAGTATTGTATGTGGTTACCGGGGATCGAATCCGGGTCCTTGCACTTGCAGGACAGGCGCCAGAACCACTGAGATAAATCCCCAGCCCTGAAAAACATTTTAAAATATCAAATCCCTTAAAGTTTAGCAGCTCATAAATGATATTTCTTTTAAAAAATAGTAAGCCTGCAACTACAAATGCAATTAGAGAATTCATAATTATCAGAACAAATTAATATTAATAACTTACACAGCATCATAAACACACAAACCTATGACAAGGTTTTGCAAGAGGGCTCAAATGGATGCCAATTTTTCTCCTAATCTAAGAAAATTACTTTGGATTCAACTAACTTATTCCAATTAATAGTTATTAGGTACTTACTACATTTTAAGTTTCTAGGCATGATTGCATATAGTATTTGATTGAAACTATTATAGTCTGTATATACTATTATTTAAGAAAACAATAATAATAGGTCTGAATCCTCAAAATGACCCCTAGGTAAACCACAAACATACCAACAGAACACAGAACAAACAACTGGTCAGGCCAGCCAAGCAGGGCCATGGTGGACATCTGAGCTAAGCACAGCAGGAGATCAAAGTCCCAGAAGAGAGGGGCAACTGGGAGCCGCCCTGGTTAGAAAGCCCTCAGAGGCGACTGCCAAAGGAAGAACGGAGGTCTGTCTCCTCCCGTGGTGAAGGACAGTGGGAAACAATGCCGGCACCAGGGCGAAGCCTTTCACACAGAGTGCGCCTCCCTAGCAGGGAAGGCTGAGGCTCCTGGGACGGAAAACACACTCCTCGGCTCGCGAGGAACAAAGCACCTGCCGCTCCGGTGAGCAGTACGCTGGCCGTGCCCCTGAGTGCTCGGCTCCTCCTGTGTGGTGTCCAGGGCTGTGAGGACATCACCTCACTGATATTCACAGTGGCCCTAGAGGTAGACATGCTGTTGTCCAGTTTCCCAAAGTAACGAGGTAACTCCTCGCGGCCTAGAGGTTTCAAGTCCCACATCAGAGCCCAGGCAACCTCACTCTCAACCACTGACTCAACTGTCCCTTTCACACATGACATAATGTGTGCCATCTCAAACTCTGGAGTGCATCAGCACCAAACAAACGACAAAATGAGTTCCATGGATAACTGTATCCAGTAATAAAAAACCAAACAGGATCGATGTGAATTTGTAGACTATTTTTGTCACTACTGAATCTTCAAATACCCAATAGCTTGTCCAAATGAAACATATAGGATATTAGAGGAGACAAATAGTGCCCATTCCACAGTTTAATTTATTTAATATGCAATTTTATGTGCAAATTAATCGGAAGCCTTTGTGTTTCTGCTCACTCAAAAGCCACATAAGCAATCCATATGAGGCAGGGGCTTTTGAGTGTGTTCATTCCGAAGCATGAGGGTAACACACAAATGACCTGAATAGTTACTTACCATAAACAGGATTGCTGTTAATCAAAATAACACCAGAACTGCTTGGGAGAGCCCAATGGACTCGCAGTTCTGGGACCTGGCAATCTGAGCAGTGGGTAAACACACAACCTACAAACAGCACAAGTCAAGTGCAAGCTTCACGCAAGCTCAGAGCTAAATAAATGGTGAACAGATGCCTTCTCCACGGCCTCAACTAAAACTGAGCTCCCAAGGAAAATCAGCAAAGACCTCGCATTTTCTCCCTGCACACCATCGCTACCCAGCAAAAGAACATGGCTGGGAACCCTCTGAAACACTGCGCCCCAGAAGAGTAGTTTTGTTCCTTTTACAAACTGGAGTTTTGCCTGAAATTTGGTGAGGTGGGTGATAAAGGTGAATGATAAAAAGTAAAGCCTAAATGAATTTTAACATCCTTTACAACATATAACTCCTAAGATTATATAATTAGGATTGCAAAAGACCATTTTTTTTTTTTTTTTTTTTTTTAGGTTTTTGGAGACAGGGTCTCGCTTTGTGGTTCAGGCTGGCCCTGAGCTCAGCCTCAAACTCACATCACAACCCTCCTGCCTCTGCCTCCCGAGCGCTGGGATTACAGGCGTGAGCCACCACGCCTGGCACCGTGGTATGTGGTGCTGGTTGCTGCTGGGTGTGAGTCTCCACACCCAGTATTGTTATGTGGTTACCGGGGAATCGAACCCGGGTCCTTGAGCTTGCAAGACAGGCGCCGGAACCACTGAGCTAACTCCCCGGCCCCAAGACCATTTTTTTTATCTTTATTGGTACATTACATATACGCATCATGATTACACTCCATAACGGGGATTTGAACCAGTATAAGACACAACTTAATTCTCATTTTTTCCCATAGCCCTACCCACCCTACCGCCCCCCTATATATATAAAATTTGTTTCCTTTCTAAAGACCATTTAAAGCATAGTTCTAATACTCAACCACTATAAAGACAGGCCCCCCAAAATAATTTATACATATATATACATATATATATATGTATATATATATATATCTGCTCAGTCATTTCTGTTCATAATAATTTCACTTTTTGTTCTTCCTTTTATCATGTCAATATTTTTAAGACTGAAAAAGATTTGGCTTCCCTAAAATATAATGTTCTGTTTTCTCAATTCTAGAATTTAAAATCACAGAAATAAAGGGGCAGTGGAGATAATATTCAACAGAAAAGACCCAAAAAGTTAAAAACTGCATTTTGATAGGTTCTCAGCAGTAATTAATGATCTGCTGGTAGTATCCAGCTAAGATATAATAATTTCATAATTGAAAGAATTTGTTTTCTAGTTTCCAAGAAGCAAAAACATAATAATAATTCTTTTTTGCTTATGTCTTAGTAAAACTAGTCTCTAGTTCTTATTTTTCACATTTTAAAGTTTCAGTTTGTATATTTATTGTAACAAGGAAGTTTAAGTCATCATAAATGAAAATGTTCAGAGGTCCTATGACAACTTAGCTTCTTTTTCTCCAGAGAGAGTAAATATCAATGTTTTCAAAAGGCCCAAGGATATACACAGATTAGTATTTAATGTCCATCAAAGATATAATAATATATTAAATTATATATATATAAAATAATAAATCCAATGATACACTTCAACATTTAAATGAAACACATAGATATGTATTTGCCATATGTAAAAAATATTTCAGTGCTTTTCTTAGTGACCACAACTCCTTTATTTCTAAAATACTGATTCTGAATTTTAAGAAAAGTAAACACCATTTTCAAACTTTTACATGACTGTTTCAAATCTTCACTCGACAGCAGTTTTAAAACTCTTAAAGCATAGAAAGAATATTAGGGATTACTGAATACCACACACTAAAGTAAAAAACGAAAACGCACCTACAGTTTCATCATCTGGACATCTCTTCATTCAGTTTATTCTCTCAAAAACCAACGTACAAAGTCGTAAGCAATGATAGCTGAGAAACCCTATATTCCTTAGGATTCCAGTTATAAGGCAGAACATAATACAGCAATACCACACAGCTCTTCTCAGAGGTGCCATGTGGACAGCTCTTGCCCAGCCTTGTATAATAAGTCGGGTACTGACAACAAGAGAGAGGTTCCTAGTATGTTCTTTTGCTTATAGTAGGTCACAGTTTAAAAAAGTAAAACTAATAGTCTGATTTCTTGAGTTCTGCTAACCAATTACTTAACATCTGCAACTCGTTCCATTAAAAGTACAGGATCTTCCAAATGCCTATAGGAGAGTTACTGATTTTATTTTTCCTTCTGGCTGTGTGAAATCCATGTTTATTTATCAGGTACCTGCTCTGGAGAGAGCCTTACTCCAAACGATATCCTGAGAGGAAAGGTGCCAGCAAGGCAGAATAAATATTTAAAAGCTAGTGATGCAAGAGCACATTTTTCTTCACAAAATCGAGGACCTCCAGTTTGCTAAATTCAGATCTTCACAGGTGGCTGCAACTGAAGCTCTAAAATATCCTGGTTTTTCGTTTTCTTTCTTTTCAGGTATTTGCTGTTTGCAGAACAACTGAGCAGGAGCTTCTGCTTTAGTATACTTTCACCAAAAGAAAGTACTATTGGGATTACAATAAATTTCTTCTCCTTATAAAAAGCTGACTATGGTGACTATAGTTATTACAGAAAAAAAATGCCCTTTTTAAAAAAATGGAATGAAGTACTCCCGCCAGAGCTGAACAACAGTTACCTGGACGGGAGGGGGAGGCCGCAGAGACAGATCCGGAAGCATTTAGGGAGCCCTTCCTATTGACCTGAGGCGCAACTTCCACACCTGAAATGAACTACTGGGTCTGGGTCTGCAACGTCTCAGAAATGGGGGGGCACGGGGGACGGGTCCCCTCTCCGACTCCCTTAGGAGACAGAGGCAGTGTGGGTGAACATTTAACCAATTTACCTCTAGAGGCCCAGCATCTCCCAAGTACATTTTGGCTTATAAAAGCTTGCCTTCTGTGATTACCTAAACCATTTCCCAAAGTAAGATTCCTGACGATCTGCTGCAGTGCTAGGAGATCATTTTAAAATACAGCATTTAATCATCTTGAATAAGAAAGTCATTTCCTTTCAGCTCTCTTTTAATCCTCTGGGCTTGACAAGAAGAAAGTCTCTCTTTGATGCTGGATGTCAACACTTGGCTCACTAGTTAACCTCCAGCACAACAAAGGAAACCAGCCTCCGACTTGGGCCTGCCAGCAGGCACCAATAACTACCTGCAGTTAAAAAGCTATATTATTGTCATTGTATGCATTTGAATAGTGATATTTTTACATATTCCTATATTTAAGGTTGGAAAGTGAAGTCCACTTAGAAGAAAATAAGTTTAAAACTTAGAAGATCTTTACACTCAAAGCATAATCAGGGGACAAGAAACACTGGCATCAACGAGGAGCGAGTTTTGGGCCACACTGAGGCCTCTCTCACCTCCTGTGCGGATCTGAGCGCGTGTGTCAGGCAGGAGCCTGCGGCTGCCTCCGACAACTGAGCCACTGGGACAGAAAAGAGCTTGTCCACGGGGACCCACGGCTTCACCTCGCCAGGTGGTACTCGGTCTCCAGACACTCAGACGAGCTGGCTGCAGGATCAGAGGGTCCCCGGGCTGCTTTTCCAGCTGGGAATCACTCCCTATCCATGGGAAGTGAGACTCATAGGAGGAATTTAAGGAGTGCTTCTGATAAGCTAAAGACGAAATTTGTTTCTATAAAGTCAGGTTCCAAGTTCAAGCTCTGCCTGAGCAACTTAGTGACTTAACAAGAAGACCTTATCTTAAAAAATTTTTTTAAAAATCTTTTAAAGGGCTGAGGATATAACTCAGTGGAAAGACTCTGGATTCAAACTAGGCTCAACTACTAGTACTGCCACACAAAGAGAGAGACAGATAAAACAAGTAAGAAAAACCTACCAAACACGCCCTTTCATCCCTCCTCCTGCCTGGGGTGGGCTCTCAGCACACCTTCTGCATGGGAACAGTGACAAGCTCCCAGACCCTACCATCAGAGCACGCCCTGGCCTTTCTGCCCACGCTGAGCCCAGCTGACAAAGATTACGTGCAGAACTGTGATAGCTTTCATCTTCTGTGTCGGCGCAAAGAGCACAAATGCGCAGTGCCTCCCATTCCCGCCCAGGGAGAAACCTCTCTACAAGTCACTCATTCACCACGATGGGTGACCTGCTTAGTCAGTGACCCGGATAGTTCAGACCAAAGCACTGGCTCTGCATCAACCAGAGGCACACACAAGGGAAAGCTGAGTTATCTATATCCCTGACTCATTTCTTCCCTTTAGAACCAAAAATTTGTGTTGACAGTACAGAGGAAAATTATGACCAAACTATGAAAGATTCATGATACCATAAACATCTAAAAACATACCATTCATGCAATATAGATAGTTCCAGAACACCCAAATTTAACAGCTCTTAATAAAATGCTTCTACCAGTGCCACCAGGAGGGGCCTAATACCAGAACTAACATCCCAGCACAAAATACGGTTTTCTGAAGAACATAATGAAGAGTGAATCTAACTGAGTAAAGAAAACTGGGGAAATTAACAACAAACAATAGCTGTGAATTCATGGTCTGGTTTCTACGATAAGAATTACATGCCATTCACAGAAAATGAAAAGAACATTGTGAACATTTGTTAGATCTTTTTCTCCTTTAGTTATTTTGGGAATGCACTATGTGGGCAGAACACTGCAGAGAACAAAAAATGTATGCTTCAGTGTAAGACTGTTTCACTGGTTCTGAAGGAAGTTAAGGACAAACAACCAAAAGATATGATGGGTGTTGAGGAAAACAAAGTAATAACTGCTAAGAACTACAGAATATTCTAAGCAGTTTATACATAACTCCTCTCATTCTCAGGACTAAGATAAATGCAAGGTCTTCCTAAGACTATTAAAAATGTTAATAGGCTGGGGGCCGGGGATATAGCTCAGTGGTTCCGGCGCCTGTCTTGCAAGCGCAAGGACCCGGGTTCAATCCCCGGTAACCACATAACAATACTGGGTGTGGAGACTCACCCCAGCGGCAACCAATACCACATACCAGTGCCAGGCGTGGTGGCTCACGCCTGTCATCCCAGCACTTGGGAGGCAGAGGCAGGAGGATTTCTGTGATGTGAGTTTGAGGCTGAGCTCAGGGCCAGCCTGAACCACAAAGCGAGACCCTGTCTCAAAAAAACCTTTAAAAAAAAATGTTAATAGGCTGAGGTATAGCTCAGTAGTGGACCCCTTGCTTAAAATCCACAAAAGCCTATAGTTCAACTCTCAGCATCCAAAAAATAATAGTAGCAATAATATTAAACATGCCATTTTGTAAATGTGAACGGTTTAACTAAAATAGAAAAGTAACCTCTCTATGGTCAGAAGCCTGGAAATAGAGCTGAGAAAATATCAAGATATGTTTGAAAGCCAAACTCTTTTCTAGTAGGGTCTCTTTTTCCTTTTTTTTTTGCTTTTTTTTGAGACAGGGTCTCACTTTGTAGTTCAGGCTGGCCCTGAGCTCAGCCTCCAACTCACAGCAATCCTCCTGCCTCTGCCTCCTGAGTTCTGGGATTACAGGTGTGAGCCACCACGCCCAGCACTGTGGTATATAGTACTAAGTGCTGGTGGGTGAGTCTCCATACCCAGCACTGTTGTATGTGGTTACAAGGGTCTGTTTGTTTTTTAAAACAGGATCTTGCTATGCAGTTCCAGTTGGCCTGAACTCACTGTGTAGCCCAGGCTAGGCTTGAACTCATTCTTCTGCCTCAGTTCCCGAGTGCTTGAATTACAGGCACGTGCCATCACACTTGGCTTCTGTCAGTCTTCTGCCTGCCTACTACCGGGCATTCAAATATTTGTCTTAGGTACTTTTCTCTCACTGCGGAGATAAAATACCCGACACCCAAAGTCAAAGGGGAAAAGGTCTATTTAGCTCATCATCAGTAGAGGTCTCAGTCCATAACTAGCTGGCTCTAAGGCAGGGAGACACATGGTAGAGTACATGCAGGGAGGAGACAGCAAAAGCAACAAAAGGACCTTAAAAGCAGCATTTCAGTCCCTTTTATCTTATCCAGACTACAGGGGTTAGTGCCAAACCAGTGTACTGATGTAGTGATCGCACACTCTGACCCCAGCACCACATGCTCTAGGTTCAGCCACCCCTAAAAGAGCCACTTATGACTGCACGAGGTTTGGGGGACATCTAGACACAACCATAACAGTGCCCAAGCTAAGGAAGATCTTGTATCACCCTTGAATACAGTGCCACATAAAGGTCAATGACTGGTAGTCTTCATCAGTAAAAGGCCATACTGACAAGGTGAGACATCAAAACAGACGACCTAATTTTGGCCAAAGCCGTCATGAAGGAGTAGCCTACTTACCTGGCACAGGGAGTTGTTGTTATTGTTGTTGTTGTTGTTGCTGCTGTGGTTGGAGACAGGGTCTTATTTTGTGGTTCAGGCTGGCTCTGAGCTCAGCCTCAAACTCGCATCACAGCAATCCTCCTGCCTCTACCTCCCAGTGCTGGGATTACAGGCGTGAGCCACCACGCCCGGCACTGTGGTTTGTGGTACTGGTTGCTGCTGGGGTGAGTCTCCACACCCAGTATTGAATGTGGTTGGGGGGGATCAAACCCAGGCCCTTGCACTTGCAAGACAGGCGCTGGAACCACTGAGCTAAATCCTGAGCTCAGCACAAGAAAGTTTTAAGATACATTTTTGGGAGGTATTAACATTGGAGAAATTTCTGTTGGAAGCAAACATTTTACTTTGAGAAATGCTCTAGTCAAGTATTCCTCCTTTATTAGGACTACATAATTGAGTACAAAGCATTAAAATAACTGGCCTGAATATTTATTAGAGCACTAGCTGTTCCCTCTAGATTTTTAGAAATTCAAGCCTTTGTGCCAAGTGTAATGTAGAAAAAACATTCAACAAGTAAAAAAGCCTAAGCCTTATAATACATTTCTAAATAGTAAATAGTAGCTGGAAGAGGTATAGAACATCACTATACCTTTTCAATGAGGGGAGCCAAAATGTGTACCATTCTTTTCCAAATAATACTTTGTTTTCAAATAATACTTTGCTTAGTGATTATATTACTTAAAAATTAGACCTTACAATTTATAATTAGCAACTCTGTATATAGAGATATCACAAGGATAACTACTGGGCTTAAATGCCATCTTGCTTTGTGTTTTTGTTTCTTTTTTTAAGAAATGGTGGTAATCTTAGTAAATGCCACAAAAAAATAATATAAATTTTTATTCAAACATTTATTTCTTTCAAGAGATTTCTACTTTAGGAATTCAGACATAATCAAAAATCGAATTTTCTAAAGAAGGAAGAGGGGGTGGGGAATTTAGCTCCAGTAGCACTGCACCTACCTGACAAGCACAAGGGCCCGAGTTTGACTTCCAGTATTGCAAAAAAAAAAAAAAAAAAAAAAAAAAAAAAAAAAGGAAGAGGAAGAAAGGAGAAAAAGAATAAGTAAAGTAAAAGGAAAACAAAGGCACAGTCTAACCATTATACCCTGAAACTTTTCTTTCTAAAGAAAATTGACAAAATAACTATTTTGGAGCTTTCAGTTTGTAACGGTCCTACAACATTGGTTCTGAGAAAACAAATGTTTCTCCCACAGCTCTACAGAGCAATCCACCCAGGAAGTGCCACCAGAAAGGTCTGCAGGAGACCCAGGCAGAAAGGGAAAGCACAGCACACAGGGAGGGTGACACGCAGGGAAGGTGGTCTGCTGCGCCACGTCCACCCACGCGGGTGTGCGGCCAGTCAGGACACCACAGCCCAGCACAGCGTCCGGCTCCTCACCGGAGCCAGCAGCTGAAGAACCAGCTTCTGTCCCCGATGGTGCTGATTGTTGCCATATTAGTCACAGCATAAGAAGTTCTCTTTAAAGAAATTTTCTTATTTTCTTTTTAGGGTTTGGGGTTTAAAAATAAACTGGTCATTTTGGGTTAATTTTAAAATTCCATTAATTAGGGCATGTTTTTTTCTCATAAGCCAAGAGCAGCTTTACGTGCTGGTGAATCCGTCACCCCTGGGTCACACTCCGCACTTTTTATGTGTCTCTTCCAGACCAAAGGCAAGGGAAGTCAAGTCTTCCCAAGAAAAACAAACCAAAGCTTCTCAACTTTGGCCTCACACCACAACCTCCTGCAAGATTAAAACCAGCAACAACACTGCTTCCATCCTGGATGGGCCTACTCGATCGGGCTCTGCAGTGGAGACTGCCATAGTATGGCAGTACCTTCCCCCAACCTCGTTAAAAGCTTGGATGCCCACCTGCGGGGCTGCTGGGACACGGGAGAGCCTGTCAGTCAGTGATAAAGGGCCTTGCAGGAATGAGTCACTGTGACGCGGCTTTCCAGGCAATATGAGGGCCTGGCCATTTCCTCACTTCCAGCTTCCCGGCACCCCTGAGGTGAGCAGCCCCCTTCCTGGGTGTCCTGCTGGGACCTACAGAGCTACCACACAGCAGGCACCCCGTGGCTGGAACCTGGGAGCCACATCAGTCCTTTCTTCCTCCTGAGCTACTTACTCGGGTGTCTGGCTGCAGTGGTAGAAATACAGCAACTAAATGCCAACATCCTCTGGGGCAAAGAGGTCGGAGGCGCACTGGCGCATCCTCCTGCCCTCCATGCCTCTCACAGAAGCTTAGTGACACAGGCTGAAAGCCAGTGGGAGGGATACGCTGTACTGAACCTAACTTGAAATCATCAACTGAAAAGTCCAGGCTTCTGATTAGTACTTAACTAGGTGCACTGACTTAACTGAGGTTCACTTGAAAAATGGTGGAAGTTTTACTTGAGTAGAAATTCAACCATTTTCCAGGAAAAACCTGCACAATTTTACCTGTTAATATCTGCAGTGAGAGGTCTACTTTTATAAAGCTTTTTCCCTCATATGGTCTCAGTTAACACTGAATAACAACTTTGTAGAAAATTACTTTCCTGCTTTTTCGATGAGCAACTGAGAACCACTCTCTGATCTATGAGAAACTTCCAGCCACATCCTGCAGCAGGAGAGGCTGCTGCCTCCAGACCAGCTCTGCCCGGAGATTGAAGTCAGAGGTCAAGAGTGAGAGCCCACTCCTCTCAGGATTGCTGGGGATACTGCGAGGAAATGTGTTCCACTCCAGCGGCCGCACGCACGAAGGTATCCAAAAGGGACTGCAGGCAGGGCGCCGTGGCCAGGGACAAGGACAACAGAGAAACGGTGCCGTGTGTGGCAGTGAGCGCGAACCTTTAAGAGACGAGTGCCCAAAGTGCAACCCCAAACCACCCATGCTGCAATTAAATCTGAATACTGAGGGCTTGCTTTTAAAAAACAACTCCTACATTAACATCCTGGGTCTCACAGAGTAACACATGCGCCATAGGTTTGCCACCACTAGCACATGGGAAGGGGGTCAGGGAAAGGAGGGCTTGGGGGGATCAAGAATGATCAAGACAGGACATTTAGTATCAACTCTTCAAAATGAATGTGATAATGACACATTATGAAGATATATCAACAAAAATCTTTAAAAATAAAAATGTAAAAATTTCAAAAGTGAAATGGTATATGAAACACATGGAGGAACTAGGGGACTTTAAAGAAAAAGGTTAGAAATGACATAATGACTCATTTCTTTGTTAGGAAGGACAATAAGGAAAGAAGCTAAGTCTCTAGTGGACAGAGCACAGGAGGCCTCATATGGCAGCCTGTTCTAGGAGGCCTCTGTGCCAGGCAAGGAGACCGTGGAAGCCCACAGCACAGACCACAGTGACAAGGGCGTCCACACAGGGCAGAGGCACTGGCAGGGGACGCTGAGCACTGACGGGTGAAATGGGCAGTCCTCAGAAGGAGGCAGTGGTAGTAGCTGGTCACATTTGGGGAGATCTATCAAGTAAGTACACTAAGGATAATAGGAGCCAGGAATTTCACCGTCAAAGAAAACAGTAATAAATATGGAAAAGGGAAAAAACTAGATTAAACCCTCTATAATCAGACAGGAATTTGTGGTGTCACTGACAACTCGTGTTTGTTTAAAGAAATAAACACAAACATAAACGAGTACAGGCATCCACCACTCTCTTAAAATCAACAGCACACAAAGCAGCCGGATCTCGGCTTCCAAATACCTTCTCTACTCACAGGAACCAAAGCTCCTCAGAGACCTAAGTCCCAAGATGAGCTTGAAACACCCGTCTGAAAGCAGAGACTGCTCAGAGGTGAAGGGCCCCAGGGCCAGTCTGAGGGGCTGCCCAACAGCCTTGGCTGGGCCCGGTTTAAACATCAAGTACTGTACTACGAATAATTGATATAAACACACCAAGAAAAGGAATGCCAAATTAATGATATTAACTACTTAAAAATCTGATGAGAAATGGACTATTTCCACAGTTTCAAAGTAACATACCACCAAGTACTTATAAATTACACAAGGGGAAAAGTAATAATGTGGTAGAGAAGTCCAACAGAAACCTAAGCACCGTCACCAGGCTGACAGACAAAAATCGGTACCACCTGCGGCAGAGCGATAAGAACACAATGCGCTTCTTAACTATTCTTGCCAAAGACGCACGGCCTGAATCTGGGCTTGAGGAAATGCCAGACAAATCCAAACTGAAGGACATCCTACACAATGCCTGGCTTCTAATCGTCAAAAGCACCATGATAGTGACAGTGAAGGGCTAAAAGTGATGAAAAAGATACAACTAAATGTGATGTGCCGCTTTGACCTGTATTCCTCTGCGTTAAAAGACATTACTGGAACAACTGGAAAACTGGATGAGGCCTCAGGATTGCACCTAGCAGTGCGATTTTCTGGCTTTAATAAATATCCTACTTTACAGGAAATAAACACTCAAGTGTTTGTGTGAGAGTCATCGAGCTGGCAACTTTGCCTATTTTAAAGTAGAGATTAAAAATCAACAGAAGTAGGAGAATAGAAGTTACAGGGAGACAGATTATGTCTAGTGTGCGAATATATGAAACTAATGATTAAAATGATCCAAAACTAGATATAACCTTAGAAGGCTGCAGGGTATTACAGAAGCATTTCCCTAAGAACTCAGAGACAATTCCCATGTTCTGTTCAACAGTTCTGTAGTCCATTTATAAAACAAACACTTGCTAAACATTACTATGTTTTAGAGAATGGTGACACAGTATGAAAATGATTGAGATAGGACCCACATAGGAAGCCCTTGAAACCCAATGAATATGGTGATTCAGGAAGTCGGAAGTGAGAAATTTAAGACAGTCATCAGTGTTGTATGTAGAAAGAAGCACGTGACTCAAGAATATCCTCTTTAATGTTCCTAGTTTTATTTACAAATTTTCAATAGACTACACAATAAAAGATTATCCTATCATATTCTTTTTTTTTTTTTTTTTTTTTTTGAGACAGGGTCTTGCTTTTTGTAGTTCAGGGTGGTGCTGAGCTCAGCTTTGAACACACAGTAATCCTCCTGCCTCTGCCTCCCAAGTGCTGGGATTACAGGCCTGAGCCAGCATGCAAGGCACTGTGGCACATGGTTCTGATTGCTGGTGGGCGGGCCTGAGTCTCCACACCTGGCACTGTTGTATGTGGGTACGTGGATCGAATCCAGGTCCTTGCACTTGCAAGGAAGGCACCAGAACCACTGAGCTAAATCCCCAGTTTTCCTACCATATTCTTTAAGAGCATTTTTGTGAACGCTAATCCTGATCCATCAACTACCTTGGATTAAGAAATGTCTAACAGATGTGCACAGCACCCTCTGTCTGGGTGGCTCCGGGTGGTATGTATGGTCCCTCCAGTTCTCTACAGCAGTGCTCCTTATTCTACTCCCCAGGCCCCATCACCTGAGGAGCTTCGGTCTGTCGCGCCCTTCCTCCATGATTCTCCTGCTTGGAGCCAGCAGAGCATGAACTGAACTCTCCCAAACTGTGAGCTAAATTAAACGTCTTTAAATTGTGTGTGTTGTGTACTGGTCCCCAGAAAGAGGAAAGCTGACTAACACAACTTCATTCCAACATTTTTGTGTTTGTAGGTGGTGTTAACTGTGGCATATACAAAAACTTCATCACATTTCAATTATGAACAGATGTAAATGACTTACTTGACGTTCTAGTTTATAATAAAAAGTATCTTCTAAAGTAAGTTTCAAACCACGAATTCTGGGCTATCGTTACCAAAGATTCTTAACGCTCGGAAAGTGAAACCTGATAAGCTCCTCAGCACTGCCAGTCACCTTCCATTTCCCTCGTCCAATTCCTTTATCAGTCATAAAGTTATCAGAATACGCTGGCAAGACAGGTTGAGATCCTTAGAAAAAATGATGTCACAACAGGAAAGCTCTGTTTAAAATACCCATCGCACTGGATGAGCAGCACATCTTTGTCATCCAGCAGTCTCAGAGGTGGAAGCAGGAGGACTGCTTAAGCCCAAAATCTGAGATCAGCCTGAGCAGTATAGCAAGACCCCTTCTCAAAAACAAAACAAAAAGGATGAAAAAACAATAATAACACAATGCTTTTACCTTTTGACAAAGACTACCTCTACTGAGGATATCAGAATGATCCCCTTACACGGAGGTACCGAGCGATGTAACAGTAGACGCACAGTATTACTCGGTTTTCTAACTTCTCTTCTGGCCTTATTTCTGCCGTCCAGACACCACGCAGGGAGGACGCTCTGGTACTTTCTCACAGCCCCACGAAGCAGTGGTCAGCGCGAGAGCAGTGCACGTCCAGCTACTTTCCCCACTAAGGTTTATATACCTTCTTCCACTTTTCCCACATGACGCTTCCATGCCATATTTAGCTTTCTTCCTACTGCCTCCCTGTAATTCAAAAGGCGATTTAGACTCCCACATGGTTGCCATCGAAGCTAACAGATGTCTAGCAAATTAAAACAAAAATGATGACTTATAAACTGCTGATGTATCATTATACCAGAACATCTTGCAACTCACGTGGACCATAAGATAAGGCTACTCGACGCCCCCGCGCCCTCAGTCACCCTCCTCTCTGAATTTCAGCCTGGTGGAAGCAAATGAAACGCAAGTCTGCCACCAACCCCACTGGCAACACAATGCAATACTGAAAGCACACCAAAACAGAAATCTGGCCTTAAGACTGTTCAGAACCCTCACACGGCAGAGAACAGAAAAATACCTTGGTTTCCCGCCAAGTCCTTCAAGCTTTCACTGAACTACGGGAATGTTCTTCCAAGGAGTCACAGTAAAACCTGTTCAGTCATTGCCTCATCTCCTCTGCCATCTCACAGGCACTGTCACCGCCTGACAGTCACAGTGTGCACTGTCACCACCTGACAGTCACAGTGTGCACTATCACCGCCTGACAGTCACAGTGTGCACTGTCACCGCCTGACAGTCACAGTGTGCACTATCACCGCCTGACAGTCACAGTGTGCACTATCACCGCCTGACAGTCACAGTGTGCACTATCACCGCCTGACAGTCACAGTGTGCACTGTCACCGCCTGACAGTCACAGTGTGCAC
>PVIR01007104.1:0-62635 GCA_004026965.1 Petromus typicus
AGTTTCACAACGGCCTGTACAGGTGGGCAGAGCCAGGGACTCTCTGGGCCACGGACTGCGACGTTGCTTGGGGAGTGAATAGTTTAGAAGCCAGTATGCAGCTCTTCGGTCCCCTGTCCCCTCCTTTGTACACTCTGAAGGGTCCTGTGACACAGGGGCATGGGAGATCAAAGCAGCTTGGAGACATGGAGGGCAACTTCCCTGGAGAGTCACCAGGCCCATGGAGCACTTGGCATCGAGAAGTGAAGCCTGGGTGTTACCGTAGCTTAACCTGACTCATCCTGTATGATACAGTACAAAGCCATCTTCCCTTGAACTCTGGTCTCTTACAAATTCTGCTAGAATAATTTTTTGTTTTGTTTTGTTTTTGTGTTTGTTTTTTTTGAGACAGGGTCTTGCTTTTGTGGTTCAGGCTGGCCCTGAGCTCAGCCTCAAACTCACATCACAGCAATCCTCCTGCCTCTACCTCCCGAGGGCTGGGATTACAGGCGTGAGCCACCACGCCCGGCACTGTGGTATGTGGTACTGATTGCTGCTGGGGTGAGTCTCCACACCCAGTATTGTTATGTGGTTACCGGGATCGAACCCAGGTCCTTGCGCTTACAAGACAGGCGCCGGAACCACTGAGCTAACTCCCCAGCCTCTGCTAGAATAATTTTTGCATCATTCTTACTGTGAGGCAGCCAGGAGATAGAAGGAGCCCCAAGCCACTTCCTGACAGAACTGGGTTCTAGTCCTGATCTCGCTGTCCCTCAGCCACTTGATTTTGACAAATCACACGATTTCTCCAAGACCCACTTCCTTCTGTCCAGTGGCACACCTGCACTTGCCACCACACTTGACCTTAGCAGTTGGTACAAAGTTTATATTAAAAAGAGAAAGTGCGTGATGGTGGGAGACAAGGTACAACTCAGATGATCATCTTCCTGTGACTGCTAATGACAGTGTCCTAGGGGAGGAGAAGGGGAAGGAATTAGAATTTTTTTAATCTCTTTCTCCTCTTGAAAAAAGGGCAAAAGATTTCTGTATTTATGTAGATTAAAAATCTCATTTTGTTGCTTGAATCATTTCAGGTTCTTTAAAAGCTCATGTGAAAGTTGATTAGCACAGACAGGCTCAGATAATTTCCCCAGAGAACTAAACAAATTAAAATATATTTTTTAGCTCCAACAAGCTGACACGGGCCATCAGTTGCATCCTTGGTACAAGTCCTATCATGCAGCTTTCATCAGACGCTGGAGTCTAGCAAGATTTACCTGGCGGGAAGGGAGGAGGCAGGAGAACAGGCCTGGAAATGGCTCACCAGGATCCTGCCACTCTGGCACCCACTGCTCCCAGAGGCCCCTGGGCGGGTGGTAGACCCAGGCAGGCTCATCAGACGACCTCACTGTCATTCCAGCGAGTCTTCAATATACCTGTAACTTCACCCTAGCCCAACCTGGCTGTTTACAACATGGCAGGTAGGGCCAACTACCCCAAAGAGCAGTCTGTAAAAACGTTTCCTAGGGGCTGAGGATTTAGCTCAGTGGTTCCAGCGCCTGCCTTGCAAGCAAAAGGTCCTGAGTTCAACTCCTGGTAACCACATACAACAATACCAACAATACCAGGCATGGAGACTCATGCCCATCAACAATCAGCACCGCACACCACAGTGCTGGGCATGGTAGTTCATGCGTGTAAATCCAGCACTCAGAAGGCAGCGGCAGAAGGATTGCTATGAGTTCCAGGCTGGCCTCGGATACATGGTGAGTTCTGGGCCACCTGAACTACAAAGCAAGACCCTGTCTCCAAAAAAAAAACACGTTTCCTAGAAGACGACGACGATGACATAAAGTGACGAGTCTAAGCCCCAGCAGTGGTCTTCCAGAGCCCACATCTATGATTCACAGCCCTGAGGGTCACCCTCCCATGATGTGGCCGTGCTGGCCATAGCTCTGGAGGTCCAGAGGCTCTTGCTGAGCTGAAGCCAGACCAGGGGAGAGTTGGTGCCAAGAACATCTCCCAGCTACAGCGGAGACTTTCCCTTTTGCTTTCTAAGACCCTGTCTCCTGCCTCCTTCTGAGGCACGCTGGTTTGCAGACAGACTCACCACAGAGATTCCTGTCGAAAGAGGAAGGTGAGGGTGGGTACAGAGCTTACGGCCAGACAACCAAAGCTTCAGTCCCTGTTCTGGCACTCGCAAGCCACGTGTGATAGCAGAAAAATGCTTGGGAACTAGCAAAATGAAGGGCTCATTTTCAGCTACCCTGCAGGCCTCCTCTCCACACAGCCTGGCTTCCCACTATGCCTGACATCCTCCTTCCTTCCTGCACCACCAGTGCAGGAGCTGAGTGCTACTTCCCAAGACACAGAAACAGCCTACACTGCACACAGGTCTGCTGCTCCCCTCGCCTCGAGAGAGGACCCCCAAGTGCAAAAGAAGGCGACATCTGATGCTCTTCCATTAAGGATCCTCTCCTGTTTTCACCATAAGAGTAAAGGATTCACTTTATTCAGATTACAGCCTTGAAAATATTACATCATTCCCTAGCTACATGACCTTCGACTAAGTCCTTAACCTCTGGGTGCCTCGATTCCCTAAAAATATTATTAATGAGCCTTAAGTGAGCCAATTCATGGAAAGTGCTTAGAATTACACCATGACTGTTGCTCACAGTATTGTTATTATTATAAGAATACTTAAGGTTAATAGCAAGAGAGTACCAAATCTTCCCACCATTCAACAGCATCTGTTAGGTAGCCTATGAACCCAAGGTAATGTCTCTTGAAATATATGATAATTTTGTATCTAGTACCTAAGACCCACACTATCATTGTTTGTATATAGAACATTTGAATCAGAGCTCTCCAGAGAAGCAAACCTATAAAATGCACATTTACAGACAGAAATTATATAGAATAGGCTCATGTGCGAATGCAGGCCACCATGTCCCCAACAGTTGAGAGGCTGAAAACTCAAGAAAGTGGGGAAGTGTCAGTCCAAGTTCAAAGACCTGAGAATCAGGACACAGGTGGTGCAGTTTCAATAGAGCCTTGAAAGAGCTAAATTCTGAATCTGAAAGTAGAAAAAAGTAACATCTCAGACCAAGCTATCAAGCCAAAGTCTCCCTTCCTCATAAGATCGGCCTTTTTGTGCTACGCAGGTCTTCAACTGGTTGAATCAGGTCCACTCACATTTGTGAGGACAATGCTCACAGGCACCCCTGGGCCCTGTCTGACCCAATATCAGGACAGCCCATGACTCAGTCAAGTTGACACAGAAAATGCACCATCACCATGAAGAATCATGTGTCATAAGCACTGCTGACCCAGGTGTTACCAATACACATTAACTCCCCTATGCCTCAGTTGTGCTTCCTGTACACGTACATCACTCCGATTATTATGTGCATCTGCCTGAATGTCTTCATTGTCTACAATGGGTGAGGACCAAAGTCTCCTGGAAATGGCTTATAAGCATCTGCATGAAAAATAGCCATTCTTCTTTGGCCAACAGATTTGCTTCTATGTGAACAGCCCAATACTATGTCTCTTTCAATTTTTTCACTGTCTAGTGAAAAAACTCAAGACCAAACCTGTGGGCCACTGCCACCCAGAACTTCCCCTTCAATCAATTCAGAGTTCACCTTCAATCTTGTTGAATGGGAATCTCTCCCACACTTCATGGCAATTAGCCTCTGGGTAAGAGGAAGAATATAGATTTCAACAACCATCCCAGAGAAGCATTCCTGGAATTCTGAGAAAGATGAGGAGAAGGCTGCGTGTGCTTTACAAAAATACAAAGTGACACCTAGAACATTTTTTGACTCGGCAAGCATCTTAGTCACTTTCTTCTTGGTGATATACAATACTCAACACCTACAGCTTAAAGGAGGGGAGGTTTATTTTGGCTTATAGTTTCGGAAGTTTCAGTCATTGCAGCGTCAGCTTCAAGACAGGAAAAACAGAAAGCTGCTCCTGTCAGTAAGCAGAGAGGGAAGAGAGTTGAGGAGAGAGATACCAGTGATTCACCCTTTTCCAACTGGGCGCCATCTCCGACTAGTAAGTCAGCTATAGCACCTGTCATCCAGCCATTCTCTACAAGACCCACATCTGAGCACGTGAGGCTGTGGGAGGGATATTCCAGATCTGACCCATAACAGACTATCAAAGTAACAGGCTATCAGAATGTAGATCTGTCCATTACAGTAACAGTTTTGGAGGAAAAATAACTAGGTACTTAGTAGCAGAAGAAAAGATGAAGTAACCTGGGTGGGTGAAGGTGGATTTCCCCCAAAGGTCCATGTGTTCAGGGCACATTCTCAAGCTTGGTGCTATTGGGATCTGAATAACAGGAACTAATCAGATGGACAGTTATGAAGTAGAAAATGGTTCCTCGGACCTCAGAGTTGGACTGAAAGATTAACCAGTAAAAGATTCCTGAAAGAAACTTAACAGTTACTTCTGAGGAGAGGGGAGAAGGGAAGGTTTAGGTGGATAGGTCAGAAAGCTGGCATTTGTTAAATGTAGGTAGTGGGTCTGCTGGTTGTGTCATTCTCTTTCAATTTCTCTATATTTGAAATGTTTCAGTCAAATATGTTTACCTATAGGACTCTGATTTAAAACAAAAATTTTTGGAGAAAATGAGCTTTACTCTGAATTCTGAATGGATACTAAAGAGTCATCCATCAGGAGAAGGAACCCTTGGACCCATTCATTCACCTAAGAACTGAGGAACAGAGAAGAACACTAATTTACTTTCCAGATCCCGATTCTATCTTGCCGAAATGGAAGTGAGTGTTTTCACAGAGCTTCTGGTGTCCTGTTCCCTCTTTGTCACTGTCCCATGCATGAGACAGTTTTGTTTACAACTAGAAAACGCTGCCAACCTCTCGAGACAACTGTACCCAGAAAAAGAGCATTACCTCATCTGACAAACGATGCAGATGATAAAGAATTGAAAGAGTGCCACCGAAAGTTAATTGACACTAATTTGAATAGTTACCAAGGTGACAGATAATAATACTATGCGCAGAGTTTTCAGAGTTCCATAAATGTCTTTACACACTTGCTGTGACATTGTTCACAAACGACTCTGTGAAAAAGGTAGGTGAAGACAGTGTCATATCTGAGATAATTTCTAATGATTTCATGACCCATTTGTTCTGTCAAGTGATAGAAATTTATCATGTAGCAGTCGAGTAGGATTAGGGCCAGGTCCTGTGAGAGGTCTAGAACGAAGATACACATTCCCTGGCCTTAATGAGCTCTCCGTCCTGAGTAGACAATACAACAAATGCACAAATAAACACAAGACAGATCATGCTAGGGACTGCAAGAGAGGCAAGGAGGAAAATCGATCTGGCAGAAAGAGACAAATCCAGCTGGACAAATTATGAAGATGTATGAACAATGGTAAGTTTACAAATGTATAAATGAAGCAGAGAAAAGTTGTCATATAAATAAAAGGTCTGGAAAGTAATGCCACGGAGTTCAGTCTTTATTTAGAATGCACTCGACACATTTTAGCTCACACACATATATAAAATTCTCCACACTTTTAAAATAGCTTTATAGAAATTTAAAGCACATACTGCACAACTCATCCTCTTAAAATGTGGGATTCCATAGTTTTTAGTGTATTTACGGGGCTGTGCAATCATCATCAATTTTTCATCTGCCCCTACAAGAACTCCACACTTACTAGCTCTTGCTTATTACCTAGGCTTCTGACAACCACTTAATTTACTTACTATTTCTATAGGTTTTTCTATTCTGGACATTTCATATGAATGGGATCATACAGCAAGTGGTTGTCTGTGTGTAGATTCTTTTACTCACCATAATGTTTTATAAAAAAAAAAATGTTGTTCCCTCTTATTGCCAAAGAATGTATTATTCAAATAATACCATATTTTGCTTAATCCACTCATCAGCTAATACACTTTTGTGTTTTTCCCACTGTGGGGTATTATAAGTAGTCTTGCTATAAAAATTCAGATGCAAACTTTTGTTTGGACATATATTTTTCATTTCACTTGTTACCTACCAAAGTGTAGAACGGTTGGCCCTGGAACTCTGTATGTGACTTTCTGAGGAAGCATGAAGCCAGCCTCCACAGTAGCTGCACCATTTTACATTCCCACCAGCAGGGAATAAGGGTTCGCTTTCTCCACATCCTTACCATCACTTGTCGTGTCTGTCTTTTTTATTTCAACCACCCTCAGGTATGACTGTTGCTTCCCTGTAGTTTTGATTTGCATCTTAGTGATAGCTAATGATCTTGAGCTTCTTTCCATGTATTGGAAAGAATGAATATACACTTTTTGAAGACATCAGTATTCAAATCTTTTATACATGTTTTAATTGAATTGTGTTTTATTATTGACTTGTAAGCGATCTCATATGTTCTAAGTGTAGATTCCATGTCCTATATGATTTGCAAAAATTTCCATTCTGTGGACTGTTGTTTTCACTTTCTTGATGATGTCATTTGCAGTGGAAGAGCTTTCAATTTTTATGTGGTCCAATTCATCTCTTAATTATTTTAAATTTATTTTACCTGATACATAAAAATCATACATATGAATGGGGTACCATGTGATTTCTGACACAGGTATATACGGCATAATGTTTGAATCATAGGAAACATTCATTTCCTCAAACATCTAACATTTTATATGGTGAAAATATTTTAAATCCTTCCTTCTAGCTTTCTGAGATGCACAGTACTTCACTGTTATCTGTATCTGCCCAGCCACGCAGTAGCGCACCCGCCCGTCCTAGCCTGACCGTAACCCACCACTGATCAGCCATCCCCCACCCCGCCTCCAAAGTCTGCTCTTTATCTTTTGTGCAGTTGATTTTCCTACATATTTTGTGAGTACATTTTTAATTTTTCTATCAGTACCAGTTTTTAGAAATAGATACGAAATTCAGTCCTTTTTGTTCTCGCTAGGCAATACATTTTTTTAAGTGTAAATTTTAAAAACCTTTCACATCTAACTTTTCACTCTGTTCCTCTCTCCTCTATTCTGCCCAAACTTCTCCAGGGTGAGCTGGAACAAGGGCACAAGGGAGCCATTTCTGCCCTGGGACCCCAGCGATAAGTCAGTCACACAGTGAAGTAATTGAGAGCTACATACGCACAACCCGCAAAAGGAAAACAAATATATTCCAACACTTCTGCTTACGGGACATTGGAAAAATGAGAAAACGCTCCTACACCACCATTATCTGGGGCGTGTGAGGGAGGAGAGGGGGCGTAAGACGACTCACCTTTACAGCCTGGGGGAACACACTGGTCACGTGACTCCAGTGCCAGTGTCCTGCACTCCTTGGAAGTAGCCTGTGTGAATGAGAAGCCCTGAAGCTCAGACTTCATCCACTGAATAGTGAATCTGTACTGGATACATCGTACGAGAGAAGAGAGCTCTAGAGAAGCTCACAGGGAGATAGATGTGTGTTTAAGGAACAGAAAGAAAAAAACAAAATCAACAAAAAATAAACAGGCTGGCAGCATAAAAATCAAAAAGTACCATGTCCCAGAATAATAACAACACCAGTTACTATTCACTGAGAACTTCCACGTGGCAAGTATACCCTAAGAAAGAAAGGCAAAGAAGGAAAAAAAAATTTCTAGACTGAAAATAAGAGTAGCCTCAAATGCTATTTTAAAGAAACTAACAAGGGCTCATAAAGTAGCTCAGGAACTGGTGGCTAGTTTGGTAACCAGAAAGTTGTTGGCCACGCCGGACAGAGCAGTTTCAGGGTCGTGTAAGGAATTTCCAATAAAAAGATGCAGGAGTGAGCTAGCCAGGAAGCAGTCGATGTGATAACTATCAAAAAGCTTAGCAGGGATGGGGCATTAGGACAACAGAGAGGGACAGGCAGGACCAGGGACCCCGGTTTTTATTTAGACTTACATTTGTCTATGAACTAATGAAGAACAGCCCTAAGCAAAGACCCAGAAAAAGCAAGAAGTGAAAGAATACCTAGAACCAAAGATAAGAGAAGTTATTTCTGCCCCAGAGACAATGAAGGTGAATGTTTCTGAGCACCTGAGAGTTGAATCCAAATTGGTACAATTTTGTTTCCTATCCCTGATCAGACATACCTTCCTATGTAATGACACCTTCCTGATTCTTAACTTAAAATTCACAGGAACTTTTGCTTTCAAATACTAAGACTTTACCTGGTCTTGTTTAGCAACTAGACCAGAGAGGAAGAGGGTTAGAGCTGCATATTTATGGGCCGCCATGTTCAGAACTATCTTCAGAGGACATATGAAGTGTAATCAAATAATACAATGAATGTGAAAATTTTAACAATGTATTACAGTAAAAGACACACTCCTATTGATCCCCTCCAACACTCCTCCTCCATTGGAAACATTCATCCCATTGCCCGTGGCACTTTCAGGAGCAATTCTCCAGGTTTTACATGAGCCTTTACAAGTGCAATCAAAAATACACTGAACACTGCTACTGGCTGCCATCCAGTAGAAAGGTGGGCTTGTAAATACACTATCATGTGGCCTGGGCTAGCGGCACATGCCTATAATCTCAGCACTGGGGAGGCTGAGGCAGGAGGATTGCTATGAGTTCGAGATCAACCTTAGCTACATAATGAGTTCACGGCCAGTTTGGAATATGTAGCTATATCGTGTCTCAAACAAACAAGCAAAAAGCACTATCCTATATTTTCATTCACCTTATTCATCCAATCTGGCACCATGCAACTTCTGACTCCTGCAAAGTCAAAATGACCCCAAAAGGTAAATGCTGTGGATGACTTCAGGACATTAAGGCAGCTGCAACAGCACAAATAAGGCACTCACAAAAGAGGACTTCTCAAACTGTTTAGGAAAGCAGAAAAATGATAGGTGAGTGTGCCTAAAAGAAGAGTCATATTTTGAGGGGAGTTAATGACAACATGTCTTTCACTGCAATAATGTTTAAAATCTAGACACTTACTGTATTTTTATCACACTACATATATCAAAACTTAGCTATCTCCTCTCATGAAAAAATGAAACAGAACTCCCTCTGACTTACTTGTGATTAGTGTTTTTCTTCATTCCAAAAGACCCCTGAGCACGTGGCAGGATTGTGCTCTAGGAACTGGATGCTTGCTTGGTGCCCTTGGTGCGAGTAGCCTGCCCCTGTCTAGCTTCCCTGCAACCCTCACTTGAAGATGGGAAGGTGGTGGGGCTGGAGCGGTTTCTTACAGAGTTGTTAACTGGAACAGCCTCGTGCTGCTCCGTGGAGACTGCACCTATGAGAGCTCTTCAGTCTCACACTTCCTTTCCTCCTCCTGACGTCAAAGGTCAGGCAGAATATCACTGTGGTGCAGGAATGAGTGACAGCTCTGCAGGCCGTGGGGCTTTCGGAAGCTCTGGTGCCTTTACGTCCATATTGTTTCCACACTTGCTCTCCAAGCAAAACTTGTTCTACTTCTGAACGGGGGCATGCCACATTTCCTCACAGCACACTTAGTTAATGTAAGAAACCATGACTGTTCAATACTGTATTAGCTAGCATTCTGTCACTCTGACAAAATATCCAAGGAAATTCACTCAGGAGGAAGGATTTGCTTTGGTACAGAGTGTCCTTTTGATGGTGGCTTGGCCCTATTGCTTTGGGCCTGTGGCGAGGTGGCACATCATGGTGGAAGCAGGTAGGGAAGGGGTCTGTGCACCTCACGGCAGCCGAGAATAGAGGAGGTAAAAGACACTTGGGTCCAAAATCCCCTCTCATGCACCCCCACCCCATCATCTAACTTCCTTCCATCAGACCCCTAACGTCCCAACACCTCCCAGCAGCACCGCAGGCTGGGGACCAAGGATTTCCCAAATGGGCCTTTGGGGACATTTAACTTACAAACCATCATATACATTCTTTGGTGTCTAAGCAGTAATTAGCCAAATCCAAACAATTAACTAACCCAAGTTAATTGTGCTAAGATTGTGTAAATAATTCATAAGTGTATGTACTCAGTCCAACCTCAGGGCTGGAATGATCTTCAAAACATACACTCTGACCATGTCTTTTTATAGATTAGGGGATTCAGGTCTAGCAAAGTAAAGAAATTTGCTCAAGATCACTGAACATATCAGAAGCACAACTGAGACTAGAATGCAGATCTCCTGGTTTGTTCTACCTTTTTGGATCACACTATCCATGACCAGTCCTATCTACTGCCACATATACTTTCCCATCTTCCAGAAGATAATCAAATCCCCTGAAATGCTGAGGGAAACCCTCATTGGTTCTTACTGTTTCCATGATATGTATGAAAACAGAAAGAGGAAAAAGGAGGAATAAACAATTATCTTCCTTGCTACTACATTTTTGAAACTACCTTCCTTCAATGGTACAGTCAAACAATACAATGTCTAATATTTGACTGAGTTAAACTGAATGGTTTCACATGCCTCAATTCGCTGGGCATGTCTGTGTACTATACGATATTGTAGAAATAGTCCAAGGACTTTTGCTTTTACCAATTCTCAGCATTCTCTCCCAGTAAGAGATTCCTTAAACGAAAAGACCTGGCACCTTTCCTTTCTAACTTCTATAGACAATGACATGGTAACAAACATAATTCTGTTGCTATGATTACATATCAATAAACCCTGACTGTGAAGTAACAAAGAAACCAATGATGTACAAGTTCTAGGGTTGCCTCTTATGTTTGCCTGAAGATGTACTCAAGTAAGTCACAAAACATGCAACAAAGTTCATCTTTGATGAACTTAATACAATAGTAGAGTTTACTGACGGGGCCATTCTTTTGGAACAAATATCCGAAAGCCCCTGGAATGGGATAAAGGGACTGAAAGGACAGCAGGTGACAGGGGCACAGAAAGTAGAACAACTGAGTTGACTCTACTTGGTAACGTGAGGTCAAGATTCAGTTTCTATTCATCTCAACAACCATGACATGGTGTGGAAGCTGCAATCTCAGATTTCATGCTAAATAATCGCGCACCATGAAAAAGAGCTTGACCAGTTCAGCTTGGACCTAACGTCACCAACAGCAAACATCAGCCACGAGAACAGCAGAGAACATCTCCCGTCTTCCAAAGAGCTGGCTGCTGTACTTCTCACCAATCCCTGCTGACACGTGAAAAGTGACACAAGTTGAGGGATCAGGCAATCCGGGAGTCCAGTCCAAGTCCTAGGACTCCACTGGGTCCAAACTCCAGGCACAGCCAGGCGGCACAGCCATTCTGGCTGCTTCTGCAGGGCCTGGCTGTCCAGCTCCATCACCACACTGAAGAGAATCCAGGGCGATCTCCAAAGGAGAAAGCCCTGCTTCCGTCTGACAAAGCCGCTGTGACCCCAGAGGAAGACACAATAGGAAATGAAAGTTGGACAGAAAATCAATTGCTACAGGAAACAGGATGATCCCTGCTCAGCTCAATTCCAAGATCTATGGCTGTAATAACCTGAGCAGTGGAGCCAGGATCCTGGCACATGCGGGAGGGGGAGGGGCAGCCCGAGAGCCACCGAGGGAACCGCGTCACAGCCAGAGCTGTTCATGGTCATTTCAGTGAGATTTCAGTTCATCTGTGTCTCTATCCAGGGCAGAATGGGGTTGTGTTTAGGAAAAACAAACAACAGGAAAAGTCTTTTAAACTAGGAGCAGAAGTGCTGACTGAGTTATGTCTAAAAACTTAACAAAATGAATCTTCAAGCTCGATGCAGTGGTGCACGCCTGTTCTAGGAGGCTGAGACAGGAGGACCACAGGTTCCAGCCCAGGCTGAGGCTGGACAACTTAGTGAGACTCTGTTTTAAAAGTACATTTTTTAAAAAGGAGAAGTGATATAGTTCATTGTCAAAGGCCTGGACTCAGTCCCCACTACCACACACACACAACTGCTTTAAGCCAATAAGAAACCGGTATCTTTCAGAGGTTCCACTTGACAAATTGTGACCGAGTCCCCTTGTGTCCAAGCTCCGTAGCAAAGGCGTAGAAACTGACGAAGGACCGAGCTACACTTGCTTCTCAAGCTCCGCCAGCCTCAGCGGGGCAGCAGGACGTTGTGTTCTCATAGACACAACTCCATCCCCTGAAACCTCCACAGAAGTGTGTATTGGAGCAACCAGCATCCTCCAGTTTCCTTGCGGAGACAGAGGGACCCTGCCTGAGAGGCCCACACAGGTTCCTGAGAAGCTGTCCTCCATCTCCATCTTGCTTTACCAGTGCCCTAAAAGGGATCATGTGCAGACCCCGGTCATGACAGTTACAAACACACAGTAAAGAGGATTCTTCCAAAGTCCCAGTGGCCACTATGGCACCTGTAACAAAGACAGTAGCCTGCAACGCTGCTCAGAACAGCAGAGATGCTGAAAGTACTAGCATCACACTGAATTTTCCAGTAGATACAGCAGAACAGTGAGAAGCACCTGGATGTGGACCCAGAGGACACAACGTCCAGAGCGTCTCTGGCCAGTGTTGTGTTGGCAAGGCAGCCCCAGCCACACCACTAAGCTGCTCTGTGCCTCCGCCCCCTCCTGTGTCATGCTTAACGCCTCCAGGTCGCTGTGAGACTGAAAGACATCATTTACTCAAAAAGTATTTTGAAAATTCTAAAGTGTTCATAAATATTAATTTTTTATTACAACATTCCTAAGAATGCTTTCTTCTATATAAAATTCATTTGCCTTTGCCTAGGAAAACATCAGCCAATGGTAGAAGGTCAGCTGGGAGAGAAAGTGGGGACCACAACTTGTCCTCTTGGAACCCAGGAGGCAAGTGATCCAAACTTGCAAAAAAATAAATTCAGAGTTGAATATAAATGCAAAGTGAAAACTATTCATTGGATCAGCCCTGCTGGAGAAAGGTTTTATTTTCTGTGCTAGACTGCGGGCAGGCGATAGGCCTGAAGGTAACGGAGGCTGGCACTGTGACAATAATAATAAGGAAAGGGATGACAATGTGGCCGTTCAACCCACACTCTGGGAACAAGGGTTCAGCTAGGAGGCAGGCGGGAGGCAGGGAGCTGGGTAGAAACACAAACACGTTTGGTAATCAGTCCAAAATCGCAGTTGTGAAAACCACATAAAATGCCATCTGGCCTCCTGGATGGTGGGGAACATTAAGCAGAGGCAGTCTTCCAATACACATGTTCTCATTTCTCTGAGAACAGCTCTGCTCATCACCAGATCAACTGTGAAAGGGTTACCAGATCCTGGTCCAGTTTCTGCATGCCTGCCAGAACCATTTCCAGCAGTGGCGAAGCAGCTCACGGACCAGGGCCTGGAGGGCTCGGCAGCATCCCGGATGCTGAACACCAGCAGGGACAAAGACGGTTTGCTAATGGCCAAGTCCATCTTCCCCTTCTCTTGAAAGTTTACATACAGTCCAGGCGCATAAATATGATCATAACGTTGTGCAACCATCACTGTCGTCCATATCAGAATTTTTTTCTCTTTCCCATATTGAAACTCTGTGCCATTAAACAATCACCCCCATTCTTCTTCTTCCTCGCTCTCTGATAACCTCTATTTTCCAGCTCTATAAATCTGCCTGTCACCTAAGTGGAATCATACAACATCTGAGCTTTTGTGTCTGGCTTATTTCACCTAGCAAGTGTCTTTCTTCAAAGTTCATCAACACTGTCACATAGGTCAGAATTACATTGCCTTTGAATTCTGAATAGTATTCTACCATGTGTATACATCACATGTTGTTTATCTATTCATCCACTCATAGATGTAGAAACTAACTTTTTATAGTAAGACCTTACAGCGAGCAAATGGAAAATGTGCCTCTTCATAGTAACATTAGGCACTGCTTAGGCTCCCAGACGCATAAGCACGCAGGAAATCTGCCACCATCCTGTCCCACCTCCCAGACACAAGGCTTGCAGTTGAGGAAGAACAGAAATCTTGTTCTCAGTTGACACTGTTTCTATCAATCAACACAATGCCACAACAGTGCAGGAATTTGAAAGATGTTTGATAAAGGACAAAGCCAGCCACAGCCCTGTAATCCCAGCTACTTGGGAGGACGAGGCAGAAGAGTTCAAGGTCAGCCCAGGAAATTCAAGAGAAGCTTTCTAAGCCCACAAACAACCAGACCCTGAAACCTTACTGAACACTAGCATAGGACCAACATCATGCTAGATGCAGGGGCACAAAGATGAATAACAGGATGGCAGAGATGTCTCCATGTAAGTTGAAGTCTGAACCATGAGTATCTGCAGCAGACCCTAAGTCCCCAAAGTGTACAACCGACTCACCCTCCTTCATACCCCACAGCCCTCATGCAAACCCATCCAAGTCTCTCTCAGGGTGAAATCCAAAACACGTTTTTTGGGCAAAACTACTGCAAATAACACTGAATGATGGAATTTGTCTAGATAAAGGATGTATTTCTTTCACTCGGTTCACGATTTTCTAAAAGGTATTGTTTCCAAAAAGAACTTAGGAAAACACTGAAGAGAATCGTTTCTAAAGTCCAAATTGTCTTGAGTTTATTCTTTCTCTTGGATGGTCTGCTATGGTCCCAAACATGTCAACATCATTGTTGCATGGTACTTTTCAGTACTGAGGGAAAATATCACTTAGTAGAAAAATCACATGAGACCTGAAGACAAGAGGTTGTGATTTAATTTCAAGAGATAGGACCCATATGGGTGGAGCTCTCTGTTTCTTCCTGCAGCTTGACCACAGCCATTTATCTCTGTTTAACCCAGAGTAATGACTCTAGGTCCGTGTCTATATGACACAAATGGCCAGTTGATTCAAGCAGTGGACTGGCTTAATTTTTTAAAAAATCAATTAAGAAGCTGGCTGAATTGACCATTTGTTGAACTGAAGTGCTTAATTAGTTCATTTAAAACGCTAAACCAACGGTGTATAAAACATTCTCCTAGAATGCATGATGATATATCCAATATTTGCAAAGAGACCATTTCTTTCCGTTCCAATTCAAGGTTTTTAATATAGGCATGCTGCATTATTTATTATGGAGTGAACTCTACTTTGCCTCTTTACTCTGCAGTCTTCCTCCATGAGTTTAAGGAGATAAAGATATGCTTACAAAAATATCAAAGCGATCAAAACCTGCAGGCTCCACAGAACCCACACTGGCCCCCCTTCATTAAATTTCCTTCGAGAACTAATCTCAACCCTTTTCTCACCTCCACCTCCCACATTTCCCCTTTTCCCTATTCCCTGTCTGAGTCAACTGGAAAGAGAAATTCATTTATGTAAATGCAAAAGCAAATGGCTACTACACATGTAATTCAGTTTTAGGCTGCTAATTAAGAGACAGTCTTAGTAACTTTGACTAAAATGACAAATCTGCTGATAAAACAATTTAGAAAAGGAAAGAGTCACTAAGATTTTGAGTCTTTGTGAAACACCGTCTTCCTTCCAAAGTGCAAGCTGAGACACTGAGGATTATGGACTGATGCTTTGGTCCTTTGCAAGCAGAGTAAGAAGGAGCAGGGAGGGAGGGAGGAGGTTTGGAACTGATCCGCTCTCCCTTTATGACCTGGACTGAAATGGGAGCCCAGAGACTCTGTGGGAGGTTTCTAACACAACTGGACCGCCTTCCATTTCTATGGCTCCTTTCTCTGAAAAACCTCAAGTGTTTTATGAACCTTGCCACAGACTTCCTGTCCACAGCCCCTCAGGACACAAAACAGGGCCACTATTATGGTCTCTATTCCTGAAAGCAAGAACACAACACAGTCTAACTGCCTTATTTCTCAAGGGAATTCTGCCTACGGGAAATCAGAATTTGAACTTGAAAATTCAGAGACTTATTCATCTCGCTGTTGCTTCCAAGGAGACAAATCAGAATAACTCAATTCAATTTTATGCAGGTTCTTAAACAGAAAAATACAAAGAAAAATTGTCCTTTTCTCCTGCCAAGCTTTTATCCCCCAAATCTCCTCACTTACTGAGAGCCATCTGCCATCAGGCTGACGCCTATCTGGAGAGACGCAGAAGTTGCCGGGCCGGGAAATCGGGCAGGACACTTTTCATTGTTTTCCAAAGCATAGTCGCACAGGTCCTTCTCCTATACAGACCAAAGCTCCAGCCCCGCAGCACCTCACTGCTGCCACGAGACCCCGACTCCCAGCTCAGAGCCCGGCTCAAGGCCCAATAGTCTCAGTCCCACACTCAGACACCTCCAAGATGCATCAATCCAGACCTGGCCTGGCAAAGACAACAACAAAATACAAGACGAACCAAGTAAGCGATGGCGAGAAAACAAGGTTTTTTTCCATAGCCTTGGGGGTAGAATTATGAAAGATTAAAAACACACACTCACATAAGGCTTGACTGAAAAGCCTCTCTAAATTACATTTCTCAGATTTTATTGTATTAGCTTTGTGGCACAGTTATTAAACATTAAAGATAATAACTCCATTCTGCAAGTAACTTAATATTGAACATGATTGAGAAGCAGGACCTGGCCTTTCAAAAAAATCGTGAATGTGGAAATCCAGGATCTTGGCAGCACCACTGTTCTGGGGCCCTGGGCTCACACAGTGCTGCCCAGAGCAGGACTGTGATGGTTTCATTCAGAGGAAACCTGGCAGTGCCACCTGCTTCTGTGACCACCGACCGCCAAGGGAAGCCAGGAAGGGCGGTAGGACTGCAGACCACCTGGGTCACTGCACCCACAAGGACCTGTGCCTGAGCTCTTCCAGAACAGTGCAGGCGAGTTTGACAAGTGGCACTAATGACACCCTGTGGGCCAGTACCAGAGGAGCCTTGTGCCTCACCCCAACAACCAGGCACTCTGCGGTGGTGATAGATTCTAAACAGGTACAAAGCGTGTACAGGGATCCCCAACGGCTAAGGGGTGAGGGAGAAGCTGGGCAGACAAAGCAGCACCCGCCAGAGACCCCAAAGAGGTACAAGGACCACACCCAATAACTCACCTCAGGCCTTTCTGGGGATTTGCACTGAGTGCTGGGCCCAGGACAACTCTCAAGTGCGCCCAGAGATGACTTTGAACAAATGCTACAAGCATGCCAGAGGGACTTCGGTCGGACCTGGGACTCAGAGTGCTTTCTTCCTGGCAGGCGGCTGGCAGGGTCCCTCAGCAGGGAAGATGCTCACCCTGTCCTGCACATGGCATGGGGCAGGGTTCAGAGTCAAACCCATCAGCAGCGGTTCATTCACTGCTGGAAAGGAAGGAAGAAAGGAGCCTCCTGCACCCAGGCAGCGCTGAGAGTCCAGCCTGTGCATTCTCCTCACTCTCACCCTCGCCCCAAGCCCCGGCCCTTCGGACCTGTCTCCCACACGCATCTTCTCTCGCTGCAAAGTGCTCCACTTGGCTGCTCTGCCTCACATTGCCTGAGTCTCAGTTTAAACATGTTCAGCTAGGTGTGCTGACACATGCTCAGAATCCCAGCACTCTGGGAAGCTGAGGTAAGAAAATCGCAAATGGGAGTCCAGCCTTGCTAACACAGACACATACACACATTCACACACACACACACACACACACACACACACACAGTTCAATTCCCCAACAGGGGAGGTCCCGCCTTTATCTTTTCTTTAGTTCTACCCCCTTTTAAACCTAATGACCCTTGTACTCTCTAGTCATTGCCTATCTTTCCCAGTAGACAAGAGGCGCTGCTGTGGTCCTGCCTGGCACTGCACCTGGCCTACACAAGGTGCCCAGCAGCGTAGCAGGTGCTCACAACATATTTGCACAGGAGGACTTGGGCACTGCCAGCACAACACAAAGGCCTGAGTAACAATGCCCGGGTAACAATGTGGCAGAGGGAGTGAGAAGCTGGAAAAGGAGAGCGACAGGGCTGTGGAACAGAACCAAAAAGAAATTTCCTCTTCTTTGATTTTCCATGTTTTTGGCTAATATAGTACTTATGGAATTCAAATAATACCAGCATTTTAGAGCATTCACAACATGCTGAGGAAGTGGATGGTTTGCAGAGATACGGTCAGTTTTTCTCCTTGTAGCCCTGTCCCTCTGCAATGTGATTTTGCATTTTTCCCCTCAAGAAAAGGAGCCCATTTCCCTCCACGTCCAGCCCAGCCTCACATAAGAACCTTCACATTGTGCCAGTTCTGAGCTCGGACCTCAGGGGAATACACATGCTTCTGCTCACTTTTGGGGAACCTGCCCAGCTGCCACTTCGGCAAGGCCAGTCCCGTCTTCCAAGAGTTAAAAGATCATGAGGAAAAGAGAGGAGACCTCCAGCCAGGGCAAACTTGGATCACTCAGCCTCCTACTGACCTGAACGCACAGTAAAGCCAAGCTAGCCAAAACTACTGGTCTGCAAAACTAGGGCGAAATAAATATATACGGTTTCCAGGGGCAGTTTGTTATGCAGCATGAGATAGCTGATACACAAATACCCAGCGGGGTTGCAAAAGTGAATAAGGTATCCACCAGTGGCATGGGTGAGAGAGACACAACTTTCATTGACGCATGCATTAAAGATTTCATTAGGGACTTACAGAATGCTAGACTCTGGATTAGATGCTGTGGATATAAAGGGGACAAGATATAGTCCCTGATCCCAGGTAAAAGAGATATAGCCAACTCCACAATAAAGTGTCTTAAGTACTAAGACAGGAGTACATGGACCTGGAGGTAGGACTGAGGTGGGGCAGTGACTGATTGAAAAGTTTTCGGGCCGGGGAGTTAGCTCAGTGGTTGCGGCGCCTGTCTTGCAAGCGCAAGGGCCTGGGTTCGATCCCCCGGTAACCACATAACAATACCAGCAGCAACCAGTACCACATACCACAGTGCCAGGCGTGGTGGCTCACGCCTGTAATCCCAGCACTCGGGAGGCAGAGTCAGGAGGATTGTGATGTGAGTTTGAGGCTGAGCTCAGGGCCAGCCTGAACCACAAAGCGAGACCCTGTCTCAAAAAACCTAAAAAAAAAGAAAAGTTTTCCCAGAAAATGTGAAGTTTAGTCAGAGACCTACAGGACAGAGCACACAGGAAAACCAGAAAGTGTTTTTCTAGACAGAGGTTTGCTACTCCTATTTTTAATCTGTCATGTTCACTGTCAAAAGGGAGATAAACGTTCAGTGTTTCATTTCATCTCTTAATATTGTTTCCCTCTCTACTGGCCTTTTGAAAAAACTGAGAAAGCTCAGGGAATAAACTCCCGACTCTCCTACAGAATAACTGCCAGCTTGGAAACTATCACTCTATATAAAGGGTTTTAATTGAGTACCCTTCTCCATCCAAATAAAAAGAAAGAAAATAAGATGGATGGGGAAGGAAAACAAAGAGGTTCTCCCTATGCAGTTATTGAAGGGGAAAAAAGACCCCAAGACTACAAAAACTCATTTGAGCCACAAAGCCACAATGTAAGTTAGCAATTTTCACCCTTGAGGTTGCGTACTACCCCCAATTCCACCATTAATTAAAGTGGGTGCATCTGGTTCCTTCTACTTTTCTGCTATCAGGCAAAGAGCAGCCACTAATCAATGTTTATTAGGTGATTTTTTCAAACCCATATACTTGCTGCATAGAAAATCACAATAATAGTAATAATAATAACTGCCTATGGTAAAAGAAAGGTTCTACAGTGCCTGGATTCCTATAATTTGCCAGTAACTTCTTCAATGATTGTCGTCTATTCAAGGGATAGATATGCTTTGAAATCCCACCTTGCAACCATATCTATGACTCAAGTAAAAAAAAAAAAAATCCAATTTCATTACACCTTGCAAAGAAAGTGGCCTAAGTTGATCAGCCAACTTTATCAGTTGATAAAGATTCCAAAATAACAGGCAATTCAGAAGAAAACATTGCTCAGCTACTTTTAGTCACCTGTTCTGGGTACAAACAAATCAGATTTCTTCTACATGGAAGTGATCTATAAGAAATAGCATAAACCTCTGGGGTAATTAAATATAATGCAGCTTCACTGTTGTTGCCTGTGATGTACACAGAGAAAAGACAGGAAAAATAATAGTTGAATATAGTTGAATTGACTCTTCTTCCTGATAAACACTCCCTTCCTAAAAACATCAACAGTTAACTGAAAACAGGGTCTGCAGTTGGCCTGGTTGTCACAGGGCTGAGGCAGGCAACCCAGACCTTTGGGCTATTCTCATCTCTTCCAGTCAAAAGCTACTAAATGTTAATTCATAGAGTTAGGAGAGGTATAGCTTTTCTTCCTTGAAATGCAAGGAAACTACACATCAATTAGATAACGCAGACTGGATAGGTCCAGAACCTGCCATCCGTCCCGTGATGCTGTCTCTCTAGAAGTGACCCAACACTTTATCTTCCATGAATCCAATCCCTGTTTTATGGTACATATCCCTCTATCCTTCTTCTGCATGAAGGCTCCCTTTTTCAAGGAAATGTGCTCAGTTCTCTTGAATGTCAACTACAATTTCGGGTGGTGAATATGTTCTGAAGGTATTTAAAACAGATCGCGAAGTGGATGCTATATTATCCTCAATCCACTTAGGCTGCCCATTTTTTGGCCTGAGGTTGGTTGCTAAGGCACTCAGTGTGAAACGGGGTCCCTGTCCTAAGGGGTTAATCATTTTACACTGCTCACTCCGCACTCTACCGTGTGTGAAATCACATTTAGTTGCTGTGAAAATTACGATGCTTGGAATGGAAGGAACATTATGGCTTCAGGTGGGGAGATAAGTAGTGAGAGCAGATGGACTCCCAGAAAGTACAAAACTTCTTCCGGGGAAGAACATTCACTACTAAAACGCAGTATGACGGAAGGGTGCTACAGTGCAGGAAAATAATTTGGGGCGTGGAAATTGACTCTGATGGCGGGTTGTACTTCTTAATTCATTCATTCTTTTTTTAAAGGCTATAACACTATCACTGAGGCACTAAAAAGATAATTAGCAAAATCCAAACTGTAGTAGAGAATATAAAGATAGGGAAAAAGAAAAGAGAAACCATTGTGCAATGAAATCTCTGGCTACCATTGAATTTGGGAAATTTTTCCTTTGTAAGACAGGCATCAAGAGGGAGAAGGGGCTCCCATTTCCTCAAAACTTCTCAGAAACCAAACTCAAAACCAAAACTACTCAGCAACAATATCCTAATTGGTATAATGTGCTAAAGGCAAGTACCAATCAGTCCATTATTGAGCGGTTCATAATATCTTAATCAGCCTTGACCATATGGCCAAATCCCAATAATTTGGAAGAAAGGACAATGTAAAAAACTAGAAAGAAGTAAATTAACATGCAAACATAGGCCAATCATAAGACATTTAAATCTATTTAATGTGACAACTCTAACAAAGTGAGAATTAACAAAGGCATAAAATGAACTATGCATGAATTCTTAACTTTTAAAAAACATTAAAATGAAATAAAATAGTTAAAAATAGTGATCACCATAGAGAAAAAACTATACAGGCCCACAAAGATTTTTCCTGTTATATGTAATAAAGGTATTTCTGAAAAGTTGTAAGAAAATTAAAAAATTTTAATCGAATGGAATTCTTAATGTTGGAAAAGTTTGCTTCTTAACCTTGTACCAACTCCTTCTTTGAAACATAAAAATCTGTAATTTATAACTGCCCCAAATTCATTTCACATTAATGGGCTGAATGTCTAAGTATCTTAAAATTAGACAAATTTCTATTCCTGAAATTATCTATGCAGTTAGACTATAGCTCATCAGTGGCTTGACAATCCAGATCCAAAATGTATGAGTTTGAGCTTTGTTCTGTCTCCGCTACTCACCCAGACTAAGAAACCACAAGTACACCACAGGTAGGGTGACTTCCTGGCCTTTGGTGAGCAAGCTCTCAGGAAGAGGCCTCTGTGTGAACTCCTGCTCTCAGGAGCCACTTGAAGGCTCCTTAAAGCTGCAGGAGGCAACAGGAGGAATGGAGTAAAAATGGTCCACGTGAGTTATTAACACTCTTTAGATTCTCTTTGTTATTAGGAAATATCTGATCTGCAATAATTCACCTAAGAAATCTGGGGACAGAATATACTGAAACAATAAATCAAGCCTTAGGAAAGGTAAAACTTTGGCAATGCACAATAAGCACATGTTTTTGACACTGACCAGTGTAGACCAAAAAGAGCAATGTCCCTCTGGCAAACTGAGTGGCTGTTCTGAAGACTTTTCTGCTATCTAGACTTCCTGCCACATCACTTTGCTTTTCCTTCCACTGAGGCACAACATTCCCCACAGCTCCAGGACCCGGGGGAGCTGCCTCAGTTCACAGAACCTGGACAGACATGAAATGTGCAAGGTCTGTATCCCAAGACACACAGCCTGTCATGCTCTGTGCTCTGGGACTACTGGTCCAGCCTTGGGCATCACTGTCTACAGGTCCAAAGAGGTTGAGAGACAAGAGGAGCAGAGGAAACTCAGCCGCCAGCTGAGCACCAAGCAGAACAGAGTCCAGCCTGGACCAGCAGATGCCATGTGACGTCTCTAGGAGCAGATAGAAATGATTGTTGTTAAAGATCCTAAGGTTTTGGTAACTCGTCACACAGCACTAATGCGACAACACAAGACTAGTAACTGGTTTGCTGTCCTACTGCTGTTTCCCAAACCACCTGGCTTACATTTTCAGAAGCAAAGAATCTAAGCAAGAGAATCCCACCGGAAGAGAAGCATTCTCTGCAAGGGAACATCCTCTGTGGGTGAAGTCAAACAAAAAACTTAGCCACAGAGGTAAGTGTGGAGGCCACTGCTATAAAGATAGAATAAGGAGAGTCCTGCAGAAGTCTGGGTCTAAATCAGCATTTACACCACATGTATCTTCAAAAAATAAAAGCCCAGGCCAGGGATTCAGCTCAGTGGTTCCGGCGCCAGTCTTGAAAATGCAAGAACCCGGGTTCGATCCCCGGCAACCACATACCGTACTGGGCATGGAGACTCATGCCCAGCAGCAACCAGTACCACATACCACAGTGCCGGGTGTGGTGGCTCATGCCTGTAATCCCAGCACTCGGGAGGCAGAGGCAGGATTGCTGTAATGTGAGTTTGAGGCTGAGCTCAAGGCCAGCCTGAACCGCAAAGCAAGACCCTGTCTCAAAAAAACCTTAAAAAACCAAACAAACAATAAATAAATAAATAAATAAAAATAAAAGCCCAGGGCTGGTATGACCCTAAATACCTGAAGAAATAGAACTCAACTCCTTTCTGGAGGAAGGTCATTTAAACCCAAGACTTTAAAATTTATCCAGAGTTAAAAGTATAAAGAATATGAAGCCCAACTTTAAAAGTACTACAGCTCAACTAACACCAAAAAACAAAAAAAAACCTAAAAGGATATATTTACAAAATGAATAAACTGTAGAAAGATATATATTGTCTACCACTTAAGTAAAGTTTGAAATGCAAGTTATTTAAATATTGAATATGTTAAAGACTGTATCAATAGCAAGGGATTGATCAACACGAAGTTCAGTTCAGTTACCTGGGATGGGGTAGTGAGGGAAGGTGCAGTGAAGGGGGTATGAGGAGGAGTGTATGGGACTTCTAAGTTCTATAATATTCCACTTATTAAGCTTTATGGTTAATACAAGTTGAATATTTCTTATCTGAAATACATGTTTTGGAAATACAATTTTTCAGAGTTTAGAATGTTTGCATTCCCATATCTCATGAGATATCATGTGGTTAGAATCTAAGGCTAAACACAAAATTCACTTGTGTCAATATATATATAATATATATACACATATATATGAATATATATGTATATATATGAATATATGTATATATATCTTATGCACATATTCTGAGCATAATTTTACATGATATTTTTAATGATTTCATGTATGAAAATTCTACAGTGTGAAATTTCTCATTTATGTCATGTCAATGTTCAAAAAGGTTCAGATTTGGGGCATTTCTATCTTTGGATCAGGAATCAATCTATGCATAGATGTTCTTTTCACTACTGTCCTTTACTTTATATTTATGCCATATTCATTTTTGTACACATACTTTGCAGTAAAAATGGATTTGAAAAGTAAATAAAAGCAAGAAAGGCTGTACGGGCCCAGTCTGGATGCCGTCACACACGTCACCGCAGCCAGCCAGCGAGGCTCATCAGCGGGCCTGCAGGCAGCCTCCCTCCCTTCCTCCGAGGTAGATATGAAGAACAGATGGTCTGAGGACTTGTCATTAATGGTTCGGGAAGCAAGAGTCTGACAAGAGAACATACCGATTACCCGGGGAGAAATGAGAGCAGTCAGCTTTTGATGAAGACTTACACTGTCACTGTCGCAAAAGGATGGAATAAAAGCATCAAGCACTGCTCCCAAGCGCCTTAGCCCCGGATGTGAATGTGCTCAGCCCTCTCATGACAGACACGGGGCCTGAACAATGGAGAAGATGAAGACGAGCCCTTCCCCTCGGGCTTCAGAGAGCTATGAGCTCCTTTCAGATACACAAGGCTCGGGGGCTACCTGGGATGTCTTCTTCCCCAGCTCCACGGCATTGGCGGAATCCAGGGTGAGGGACAATCTTCAGTTCCTCCCTACCTCCTTCAGGAGAGCCACACGTCCTGAGCCAGAGGCGCTGCAGGGAACTGGCTCTTGAGCCTGAATGAGAGGAAGCCAGTTCTAAACGCATGAATGAATCAGCAGGCCACGTGAGCCTGAGCTTAGCACTCCCTCCTGGAGCTGCTTCTCCTGAGGGTTACAAGGTAGCTGACTGATCAAGGCACAGAGAGATCTGGGAGTCTCCACCTTACAGGACAAGGAGGGAATGACGAGTCAACTTCCCAAGGACGGAAGGCAAACCCTAGCAGAGTTGGAGCTGTTAGTAATTATCGGTGTATACTAATCCCCAAAAAGAAGTTGTCCTCCTTTGCAGAGGAAAGAGAAAGCCAGGAAGGCGAGGCCCTGGTACTAGACTAGAGAAAGTAGGGAATTCCTATGGACAGTTTTTGTCACCGACTTTCCCTCCAACAGTTAGATGAAGACTTCATAATCGTGCTAACTATCCCCTATATTGGACTTCTGGAGAGAAAAAGACATTTCTGATTCAGAAACAAAATTATTAATGCCAAACAGAGAAGCTGGGAACTGCCTTTATGTCAAGCCTATTGAGTTAAGCCTGAAATTTTAAATGCAAAGTAATGAAATAAAGGAGTTCTGAAAATGATAAGTGATGTAAAATAAAAAATATACCTAATGATGTCCATGGCTTGCAAAGAGGACATTTTGGCAGCAAAATCAGCGCAAAGACATGAATACTGAACAGCCCCGGATAATAATGTGGGAAATGAGTCCTGCTGACTGATACACAAGAAAGAGGACACTGATGACCCGGAGTGAACAATACAGGGAAATTGTTCTCCTCAAATTTATGCGTGACGAAGAGTCCTAAGTGCGATTTCTATGGCAATACTTGGGGAAAATCACAGCACTCCAATGTAGGTACAGTTCTTCCTCTTGTTGTTATCCTACCTCCCTTTTCCCCTAACCCTTTTAAAATAATTCTCCTGCCTTCCCACTTTTCCCTTCCTCCAATATTTACTCATTTTACCATTTCTGACATTTTTTTTCCTCCATGCTTTGCCCAGAGCCATCAGGAAATGTGGACAGGATTGTGGGCGAGATTACAAGTCATGAGAGGAGACAGGAATCTGTCACAGAGCTCCCTGGGTGTGAAGGTGGCCCATGTCCTTGGGGTTAAACCTCCTATCCTTCCTGCTGCTCTGGTCTGAGCCCCCTGTCCATGTCCCAGCCTCACTGCAGTGACAGTGCACTGCATTGTAAAGAAGGGCACAGGCTGTAAAAGGACAGAGAATGACAGGCCAGAGAATTGTGTTAGAAAAGAAACAACAGCAAGAATGAAGTCTATAAAGACTTCGTGAGGTTTGCTTTCTTGGTTAATGGTAGAACACTTTCTTCCCCAAGCTCCTCCATGAACCCCTTTAAAGTCACTCACAAACAGTTGCTTTGGTGAGGTGGGACATGGCTCTGGGGCTGTTGGCTCAGCTTTCACCAGCTCTGTGCCACCCACATGCAGTCCCTGGGGGAGCGGGGACCAAGGAATGCAGTTCCAGAGAAGAAGCTGGAGAAGCCAGAAGTTCCAGAGAAGCCCAGCCAAAACACCCACGTGGATGCCCACAGACACGGGCAGACTCACTGTGAGCAGACAGGTGAGACTGCCAGCTAGAAAAGGATCCAGAGTCTCCGGCCCAGCTTTTTACAGTGAAACGCCCCAAACAGCTTTCCCCAGGTTAGTTCTCTAAGGTTGTAATAATAGACTGCCACAAATTTACTGGCTTATAACCATACAAATGTGTCCTCTCTCAAAAAGGCCAGTTCCTTCTCAAAAGGCTAAGGGATAGCATGTTCTATGCCTTTCTTGCTTCTAGTGGCTGCCAACAATCTTTGGCCTTTGCTGTCTTAGAGACATATCATTTCAGTCTCTGCTTTTACTCTCACATGACCTTCTAGTCTCAGTCTGTATGTCTTCTCCCTGTCTGTGTCTCAGCAGGACTCTCATCACAGAAGCAAAGGCCCATCCTAATCCAGGACGATGTCACCTCAAGACCCTTGCCATAACTGTATCTCTAAAGACCACCTGGTGAAATGACTGTGGAAGATGGCAAAATAGGAAGCCCCAGATCCTCCTCCTCATGACCTCCAGAGAGTCACCCAGGCTAGCAACACATGAAGTAATTCCTTTTGTGATGAACCTACAAACCAATCAAAAGGCTCCTGCATCCAAGCAAGTACAAACTGGTGCAGGTACACTGGTAAGAAAATCCATGGCAGTCATTACCATGGTCCCTCCCTCCGGTTCAGAGCAGTACATCTGGGAGAGATCAGCTTCTCCCCTCTCCCTGGGGAAAGAAAGAAGTGTAGCACTCACTCTCTGTTCTAGCTTTCTGGGGGCTGCCTGCGGGGCTGGTTTACACCCTCCTGTCTCAGAGTACCAGTAAGACCCAGCATACTTGGGAAGCCTGGAGGGCCCTCAAAGCACAGGGCTGGCCAGTTTGAAGACACTTCACAAGATCTGCAGTATCATGATACCAGAGAGGGCAAGACTCTGTGAGCTCCTGAAAAAGAAAACTGGCTAATCCCTCTATGCGAGAACTTACACAGATGAGTCTGGAGAAGAGGCTACCACAGAAAAGATGTGAGATGTCACCAGAATCTCTGCATGGACTGATGGATGATGGGTTTTTTCCTAAATGAAACTAGTCTCCCAAAAGTAGAAGGTGTAGCTACTTTTTTTCAAGTATATGAATTCCAACACACACACAGACACACAGAGACACAAACCAATTAAATAACCACCACACATCGCCAGAAAGTGACTCTAAAGAAATGTGGAATAAACTGGTCATGGCGATGCACATGCCTGAATCACAGCATTTGAGAGGCTGAGGTAAGGGAATCACAAGTGAGGCCAACCTGGGCTACACAGCTAGGTCTGATCTTAAAAAACAAAACAACAAAGAACTGCAGTATTATCCAACAAGAAATTCAAAATCACCACTGTGAAGATGCAAATTAGCTCAGGGAAATTGTGCATGAACAAGACCAGAATATCAAAAAAGGGACACAAAATAATAAAAGGAACCGAACAGAAATTTTGGAGCAGAAGACTGTAATAACGGATTTGAAATATTGACCAGCATGGTTCAGCAGTAGACTTGATCGAGCAGAAACAAGAATCACTAACTCAAAGACAGGCCACTTCATTATCCAATCAAACGGGTAAAACAGAGCGACAAAAGTTGAAGGGACTATGGACCACCACAAGAGACCAGCATAGACATTTTGGGAGTCTCGAAGTAGTACACAAAGAGAAAGGGAAGGAAATTATTTTGAAGAAATAGTGGTAGGAAACTTAAATCTAGTGAAGGATATGGACGTCTAAATTCAAGAATCCTAGCTCTCTTAAACTAGGCTGAACTCAAAGGCGTGCACAATGGTCATTCTGATCAAACTCTCTAAAGTCAAAGAGCAAGAGAATTTTGAAAGCCTCCAAAGAAAAGCAACTCATCACCTGTTAGAGAACCTGCACACAGCCATCAGCCGACTCTCAGCAGATTTTTGCATGACAGAGAGAACAAAATAACATATCTTTGGCAAACTGCTAAAAGAAGAAAACTACCAACCAAGAATGCTACAGCAGCAAAAATTTTCCTTCAAAAATAAAAGTTTTTCCCAAAGACAAAATTCATCATCATAGATCAACTTCATAAGAAAAGTTAAAGGGAGTCCTTTGAATCCAAATGAAAGGCCACAAGACATCAAAATGAAAGGATAAATCTTAACTGTAAAAGTGAATATATAAAAAATACAGAATATTATAGTATGGGCCAGGGATTTACCTCAGTGGTTCCAGCACCTGTCTTGCAAGTGCAAGGACCCGGGTTCAATTCCCGGTAACCACATACCGTACTGGACATAGAGACTCATGCCCAGCAGCAGCCAGTACCATACCACAGTGTCGGACGTGGTGGCTCATGCCTGTAATCCCAGCACTTGGGAGGCAGAGGCAGGAGGATTGCTGTGATGTCAGTTTGAGGCTGAGCTCAGGGCCAGCCTGAACTACAAAGTGAGACCCTGTCTCAAAAAAAAAAAAAAAAAGAATATTATAGTATGTACCTTATCAGTAGTGTATACATCACTTTTAATGCTAGTGCAGAAATTAAAAGATAAAAGCATAAAAAAGGGGCTATGGGAAAAAATGAGAATTAAGTTGTGTCTTATACTGGTACAAATCCCCATTATGGAGTGCAATCATGATGTGTATATTTAATGTACCAATAAAGATAATTAAAAAAAAAAAAAATAACCACATAAAGTGTGTAAATAAGTACCTGGCATAAAAAATTGTCACTTGTGACATCAGTAATAGAAGTATTTTGAGGAGAAATAAAAGAATATCATTTTTCTAGGTGACTAAAGTCATGATCAACTTTAAACAGATTGCTATGATTATGATATATTTTATTCTAGCCTCATATTAACCACAGATAACTACTTATATAATATCTACAAAATAAACACATCAAAGTATATCACTAGAAAACATGGGAAAAGCAAAAAGAAAGACAGTAAAAGAGAAAAAGAGACAAAATTGATTAACAAAATGGTAATAGTATTTCCCTGTTAGAAGTTAAATGTAAATGGATTAAATTCCTTTACTGAAAGACACAGAGGTTAAGTGGAAAGCAAACAAGCACAGGCCACACACTACACTCTATCAACAAAGGATTTCTTTAGATTTAAAGGCTGCAAAAGGATATTCCATACAAATTTCAGCAAGAAGATGGTGGCCAGACTTATACAAAATAGACTTTAAGACAAAAACTGTCTCAGGGGATCAGAAACAACATTATATAATGGTGAAAAAATCAATTTACCAGGAAGCTTTAACAATTATAAATATATATTTACCCAACATCAGAGAACACAAAAATATAACACAAATACTGACAGAACTGAAGACATAAATATCATCATAAGCATAAAGAATAGGAGATTTAAATATCCCAGTTTTTATAATAGACTACCAAGATCAGTAAGAAAGAAAGATTTGAACATTCTAGACCAACAGCCTGCCAGGCAGTTATGAAACATTCCATGCAATAACCACAGGACATGCATTTTTTTTCTCAAGTGAACATAAAACATTCTGCAGGCTAGATCACCAAATAAAACTTAGCAAATTTAAGACTTAAATCATACCAAGTATTTTTCCTTACCACAATGGAATGAGAGCAAAAATCAATAGCAGACAAAAAACGGGAAATCCACAAATATGTGGAAATAAAACACTTGCTGTTAACCAATGGTCCAAAGAAGAAATCACAAGAAAATGTATAAGCTACCTTTAGACAAAAATGAAACACAACACACCACAGCATATGGGATGCAGCAGAACAGTCCCTGAAGGGAAGTTTATGGCAGTAAACAGCGACAGTAAAAAAGAACTAAGGCCTCATATAAACAGCCCAACATCATACCTGAAGGAACTAAAAAAGAAAAAACCATCTAAACCCAAAGTTAGCAGAAGAGAAAAAAATAATAAAGATTAGAATAGAAATAAATGAAGTAAAAATAATAGAAAAAGTCAGGGAAACTAATAATTGCTTTTTAGAGAAGATAAAACTGACAACCCCATAAAAAGACAGCAGATGCAAATAAATTAGAAATGAGAGCTATGGTGTGCAATGTCACAAAAACAGAATGGAAGGAGACTAATAATTGTACAGTACACTGGAAACCCTTGAAGAAATCAATCAATTCCTGGAAAAATACAAATTAGCAAGACTAACTCATGAAAAAAATAGACAATCTGAACATATCTATAACTAGCAAGGATATCAAACCAGTAATCACTAACCTTCCAACAAAAAGAAGCTTATGGCCAGATGGCTTCGCTGGAGAATTCTAGCAAACATTTAAGGAAGAATTAATGCCAGTCCTTCTCAAACTCTCCTCCACATAATGAAGAGGAGGGAACCCTTTCAAACTCATTTAACGAAGCCAGCACTACCCTGATGACAAAGACAGCGAAAGACATCAAGAAAAATATATTAAAAATACAAGCCAATAACATAGGACAATTTCTTAACAAAATACCAGAAAGCTAAATTCAGCAGCATGTTCTAAGAATCATACACCACGAAGAAGGAACTTTCCCATGAGAGGCAACGGTGGTTAGAAACACGAGTCAATCAGTGCTGTATACCGCGTTAACAGAATGATAGAAATGACACAATCCCCTCAGGACATCCACTAAAAGTGTTAGACTTAATTCGACACTGTTTCACGATAAAAATATTCAACAAACTAACAGCAAAAGGAAATTATCTCAAAAATAAGATGATATAAAAAAATGTAGTATCTTGTATTCATGGATTAGAAGATTTCATATTGTTAAAATGCCCATAACTGCCCAAGGTGATCTACAGACCAATAGAATTCTCTATCAAAATCCCAATGATATTTTTTCACCAAAGAAGAAAGCAATCCTAAAATTCACATGGAACCCCAAAGAACTCTGCAGAGCTCAAACAACCTTAAGACAAGAATACAACTGGAGTCCTGATATTCTCTGACCTCAAAACATCTTACAAAGCTGCCTTAATCAAAACCATATTATACTGTGCAGACAAACACAGTCTCATCATGTAGACAGGGATTCCAGAAGCCCACACACATACACTGAAATGACCTTCAAGCAGGGTGCCACAACTGCACAATGAGGAAAACAACAGTTCCATAAACGGTATTGGGAAAACTACATCTCTGTATACAAAGCAATAAAATTGAATCCTTATGCCATACACAAATATCAAATCAAAATGAATTAAAAGATTTAAACATAAGTCCAGGAACTGTAAAACGCCTAACAGGAAGCACAGGAGTAAAGCTTTAGAGCACTTGTATTAGCAATGATTTCCTTACTATGATACCAAAAGCACAGGCAACAAAAGCAAAATTAGACAAGTGGAACTACATGAGACTAAAAAGCTCTGCATGACAAAGGGAACAGTTAACAAAGTGAAAAGGCAGCCACAGAGTGTGAGAAAATACATACAAACCACATATATGAGAAGAAACTGATACCCAGAATATACAAGGAATTCTTATAGGTCCATCACAAAATATAAATAATCCAATTTTTTAAATCAGTAAAAGACTTGAATCGACATTTCTCCAAGGAAGACATACTAAGGAGTACCAGGTACATAAAAAGATGTTTAACATCCCTTATCACCAGGGAAATGCACATCAAAACCACAATAAGATAGTATCTCATGTTTGTTAGGATAGCCATTGACAAAAACAAAACAGAAAATAACAAGAGTTGACAAGAGTTGACAAGAACGTGGAGAAAATGGAACATATGTCTAGTGTCAGTTTTTGAGGAACCTCCATTCTGTTTCCCACAGAACTAGCATTTGGCCCAGCTTTTCCACATCCACAGTCTGGGTGTTTATCCAGTAGAATTGAGAATAAGATCCCAAATATTTGCACTCTCATGTACATACACTGCAGGATAATTTGCAAGAGCCAAGAGATAGAAACAACCTAAATGTCGAGCAAGGATCAATGGATAAAAAAAGGCATATCCAGACTTTAATTAAAGGAAATTCTGTCACAAGATAATCAAATCTTGAAGACACTATGCTCAATGAAATAAGCCAGGAACAGGAAGACAAATACTATACAATGTGGCTCCTCCGAGACATCTCACAGAGGTGAACTCACAGAAGCAGAAAGTAAGCTGGTGCTTCCTGGGGCTGGGAGGAAGAGGAAATGGGACTTGCTGTCTGATGCATATACAGTGTCAGTTACACAAGATGAAAATTCTCGGAGATGGGCTGCACAACGGCGTAAATACAGCTAATGATATTATGCTGTACCCTTAAACATTAAGTAGAAAAATTCCACATGTTTTAAACCATTATCCAAATTAGGCCACGTTTTTGCAGTTCCAAGTAGACATATCTCTTTGGTGGGCCACTATTCAGCCCACCCCTGCACAGCCCTGATTCACCTGTGCTAGACAGACAAAGTAGACAATAGTGGGGATGATGCCATCCCACTTTTCTCAAGACAGCTGCACTTTTAGCAATGAAAATCCTGTGCCCCATGCAAACCATGATGCTTGATCACACTAACCCTGGCTCCAAAAGACTGGATTTATAATATGGTCTTTACCAAAAAGAAACTAAAATGTTAGATGGGATATGTTGGAGATTTCGGGGGGACACTAAACCTTTCTGTCCAAGTGTCAGACTGAGCCAAGTGTCTGACCCACTGTAGTGTGAAATCTGTGCACTGGCTTGTGTGTCTAAATTTCAAAAGTGTCGGAGATTCTGAGGGCGCACTCTGGAAAGAGCCTTCTGGATGGCATGAGAGGAAGTAGCTCAATTTGTAAGAGACAAAGGACATCCCAAGAGGCCGTGTTCCTAATCTCCTTCACACTGGCCTGAAATCTCAACCTTTCTTGTCATCTGTAAAGGATCTTCTTACTAATAAAGATGAGCTCCCTAAATCCTTTCAGAAATAAACATCTTGGCTGTAAGAAAAAATCCTAAGATGTGGAGAAAAAGCATTAAGTCCCAGGTCTCCTGAATTCCTTCTTTAAGCCTCTTAATAATCTCTTGTAAGTCAGAAAGATGTTGCCCCCAAATATCTGAGTGATCAAAACATTTATTCAGATCTAAGAATTCACCAGAATTTTCAGAGCTCCAGAGGTTGGTGATTCACTTGGAGTTATTGCCACTTTATATTTTTCCCATTTTGTTTCAAGAGACTCAGATGTCACCAGTAGTGTCTATTCTTTGCTGACTCTGGCTTTTTACTCTACGGCTCAGCACAGCAATTATATACCTGCATTCTGCAGGTCACTTCTGTTGAGCTCTCCTGCACACATCAATATAAAAATGAAATTTCAGAAAGAAAATTTATCTTCACTGTCCTGGGGTGTGTCTCACTCCTCCATACATTAGCCCTTTGCTACAGTGGACTTGGCAGTGCTGGGTATGTAACTTGCAGGAAATACTTAAGATGCCCATTTTTAAAAGAAACAATACAGCCTTTCAGAGTAATAATCTTTTTTATGCTGAACATGGAGCATCAACAGCTAACAGCTGACATTATGGCTAACATTACTGACCAAGAAGATGGCCAGTGCATGGTAAAAACAGTGGGCAAGGAGTTTCACTTGTGAAGGATATTTTGCATCATAGCTTGGAGTGAAGAGAAGGCTGGAGGATTGCACCAAGGAAAATGCAAGTAGTAGGAGTTGGGAATTTAGTAGAGACCCCACAAGTCTAATTTACGCCTTACAAGTTCACCCTCCCATCAAATTAATATTAATGGATGTGCCCCCAAGTTTTAATCACTATGCACCACACTTTCTTGTTGTATAGACAAGACAGTTGAGACAGGCATGTGCTCAAGGTCACACAAGGAGGAAACCACCCAACACAGATTCAAATCCTGATATGACTTCCACGTTCATTCTTTCCACCACGGTCACTTCCTAGGAGCATTTTCAGATTCTCATACCTATAGCAGAATCACATACCCTTGCTTGGTAATAGTTGTTGTGCTGAGTTATAAACCTCTCAGTCTGAGGATAAGATTCTCCACTGAACAGACATCTGCAATTGACAGCATCAGACACATATTTTGGTGGGTTTGGCTGGTATGAAGTGGTATCTCATTAGGGAGTCAACTTGGAGTTCCTAAATTCCTTCATATATATATATATAATATATAATATATATTATATATATATAATTATTACTTTCTTTGAATTTTATAAAATACTGGGTTTGAATGTGGTATTTCCGTATAATATATTTTAATCAGTGGAATTTCCAAATTCTGGCTGTTAGACATTCTTCTTATGTTTATTAGCTACTTCTACTGTTTTCTCTGAAATGCTTATTGAAGTCTTTTGCACATTTTCTGCTGAACTATGTTATTTTTTATTTAGTTGCAGTAGTTCTTTAGATATGCTGAGTACTTATATTTTTCATTTACATAGATTGGAAATAATTTCCCTAAGTTTGTGGATATATTTTGTTGGTACATTTTATATACTCATCATGACCACACTCAACACTGAGGATTTGTACCAGTGTATGACAGGACTTCTCATTTTTTCCCACTCCTCTTCCCACCCTGTAACCCACCCCGACCCTCTATGTACATAAGCTTTGCTTCCTTTTTTGCCATCAGATTTTTTCTTTCCCTCCTTTACTTACTGCTATCCCCATTTCCCTTTGAATATTTTCTATTTCGCAATATCTATCATACATTTTAGAACTCATTTACATTTTCAAATTCTCATACCAGAGGAAAGTTATGATATTTACATATCTGTGACCTATTTCATTTATGAGTATGTCTTCAAGGTACATCCATTTGAGTATAAATGATTCATATCTATCATTCTTTATAGCAGAGTAATACTTCATTTTATTTAATTTTAAAAAAAATCTTCTTTATCCAGTCTCCAGTTAATAGGCGTTTGGACTGTTTCCAAGATTTGGCTACCACAAACTGAGCTTCTATAAACATAGGTGCACATATGTCGCTGTGATGTCAATCTTTTAATTCTTTTGTGTATATACCTAGCAAGGGAATAGTAGGGTCACATGGGACCTCTAATTCTAGTTTTGTGAGGAATCTCCACACTGATCTCCACAGTGGTTGCACCAGTCTACATTCCCACCAACAGCGGAGAGAGTTCCTTCCTCCCTGCAGCCTCGCCAGCATTTGTTGCTGGTTAGTTTTGAGACAGCAGCTATGCTTTGTGGAGTGAGATGGAATCTCAGTGCTGTTTTCATCTGCATAGCTCGAATGTCCAGTGACGTGGAGCATTTCTCCAGCTGCTTTTACTTCTCCTTCTGAAAAGTGTGTATTTCAGATGCCCATTTTTGAATTGGGTCTTTAAATTGAGGGGGCTGATTTTTTTTAAGCTCTTAATATACTCTATATAGTAGCCCTTTGAGAAATAGCTGGTAAAAATTGATATATTTTTACTTTATGATGATACCTTTTGATGTTCTTCATTTAATACAGTCAAGTTTATCAGTCTTTTAGTACACAGATTTTTTGTGTGACTTACTCAAAAAGTCACCCTGAGGTCATAAAAAATATCTGGACCCCCCAAATAATATCTGCCTAAATTCTTTCCTTAACTGCTTAGAATTTGCTTTTCACATTTAACTTTTTCATCCAACCTCAACTAATTGTATTTGGCTTAGTGGGAGCCTGACTTCGTTGTTACCCTCTCACTCCCAACACAATTTCCTGCTCGTCTCACACTGTCGAATAATCCTTCCTCCTCCCCTTGTCCACAACCCCTCCCACGGGAAGCTAGGTATCCCACTGAGGATCAATTTCTAGCTCTCTTTTGTTTTCCCCCTACCAGTCTATTTGTTTCTCCCTGTGACAAGACCATAATATTGCAACTATTTTTAGCTTTGTATCTATTTCTCAACTCTCATATAAATTTGAGAAAAGGCAATAAATCTTTTCCCCCAAAATCTAGTTGCACTTTTGATTGGAATTTCACTGAATCATTAGATCATTTTGTGGACAGCTGACATTTTATAATATTGAGTCACCCTATCATGAACAAGGTATAGCTCTCAATTCATTCTTAGTATCTTTCTTTTTTACAATTTCTTCCATACAATGTGTACATCTTTTGTTAAATTTATTAGACAAATTTACCATTTTCAAAAGCTGGTGGTGTGAATAAGTCAGATTCATTTTGACTACATAATCTTAACAAACTTATTAATTTAATTTGTACAATTTGTATAAAATATTATCTGTGAATAAAAATAGGGTTTTGTTTTTTGGGGGTTTTTTTTGAGACACAGTCTCACTTTCATAGTTCAGGCTGGCCCTGAGTTCAGCCTCAAACTCACATCACAGCAATCCTCCTGCCTCTGCCTCCCGAGTGCTGGGATTACAGGCGTGAGCCACCACGCCCGGCACTGTGGAATGTGGTACTGATTGCTGGTGGGCGCTAGTCTCCACGCCCAGCATTGTTGTCTGTGGTTACCGGGATCAAACCCAGGCCCTTACACTTGCAAGACAGGCACTAAAACCACTGAGCTAAATCCCCAGCCCTAGATTAACTTTTAAAATGTCAGATCTGGAGCCAGTTGGCATGAAATCAAAGTCAGTATTTCCCATTTTCTCTGGATAACACTTAAATAATGTTAGCAGTGCAGAGCTCCTCCTGGACTCCAGTTCTCTATTGCTCCCAAAGAAAGGAAAGTCACAGTCCTGTGGGGCAAGGACCATCCATGATTACCCCAGACCACGTGCTCTGGAGTCCTCGGTGGAGCAGAGTTTTTAGCATTCTCTGTGTACTGCCGTGCACTCTGCGTACCTCATCCCATCTAAGCACGCTGTTACTGATGGATGGAAGGAAAAAGAAGAGCCTAGAAAGACTATCTTTCTTTAAATGCGGTCCAGAGTTTAGACTTCTTCAGAAATAGACACCGCCACATATAAATGCCAAGCATTGCTATTTTATAACACAAGTCTATAATGGAATACATTTTGAAGACAAAAACAATACACTATTGTGTTTCACAAAGTTTGGGCCAAAATCTCAGTGGTGCATGTGTTTGTATTTAGAGAAATAAATCTGCCTTAACAATTCTTTAATCAGTGGCATAACAACTTAGAAGCTGCCATCTGTGGGTTTAATCATCTGAACACTGAGGGAAAAAATCTGATGATGATCCTGAGGGAAAAGCCAGGAGGACAAACGCACATCGTGCCAACAAGACGACAAAAGAGCTAGTCAGCTCATTCGATTCTCTGCACCAGTGTTTCAGCACTATAGTATCTGCTAATTGATGGTGCTCCTCTTTTTTTCTCAAATGCATTTTTTTATATCTCCCAGACTGGTTAAATGACTGGTGCTTGACTCAAAAAGAATCTTCCAAGACAATTCTTATCTTTTTTCTTAAGGAAATGGTTATTACAAATCACATGTCTCCTCAGGGGTCTGGGAAACCTAATAGTCCACAAGCTCCCGGACCAATTAGCCAGAGTTCCTGAGGGCAGGATGCCAGCAAAATCAGCAACCAGGAATGTCTTTCACTTTTCCATCACTGAGTCTAAGTCAGTGCCTAGCAGAAGCTAAGTATTCCAGCAATGTTTGTGAAATCCATCTGGGTATCTCTATGGAAGGCTCATGATATATATCTAAAATTGTGACATATATCTGGGTGATGTAAGCCTTTCAGTTCAGCACCATGCTAACTTTGTGACTACAGAGTGAGGAGTGGACACTGAAATACCAAGATTGAAACTTGAGCTTAGCACAGCACATGTGACACCCAAGACTGTCCACCTTCTCTCCAGAGGGCAGCAAGTGCCTGGCAAGTGCACTTATGGAGACAGAAACACAAGAGGGAAGGGGAATCAACAGACCAGAAGTAACACACACCACGTGAGTCACCAACCCACTCACTGCCCCTAACAAGGGTCCATCCTGCCATCCTGGGACTGCAAAAGCAGTGGACGGCAAGTGCAGTGCAGCTTCTGAAGTCCCCTTGTCATGACCAGGTCCTTGTCCACTGTCTGCCATGAATCACTGAACACAAGTAAAGTTTTACAAGAAAAAAAGAGAGTATGACAGGATTTTTGCTATATTCCAGGCCCGGGCCCAGTCCTTTAACGCGCACGTGCACACCCAGTCATCCCTGAGATCGGCATGAAGATTGGAAGATGAAAGGCATCACTACTGACTTCATTCACATCCTGCCCTCAGGAGCTGTGGCTAATTGGTCCAGGAACTTACAGACTATTAGGCTTCCCAGAGCCCTTGGGAGACATATGATTTCTAAGGCTCATTTCCTTAAAAAAAAAAAAAAACTGGTAAGAACTGTTGTGAAAGATTCTCTTAGAGTCCAGCATCTATCACTTAGCCAGTCTGGATGGTACCAAAAAATCCATTTGAAAGAAAATTTGTTCCAGGAACTCACAAATATCAGAATCCTGAATGCTCAGGCCCTTCATTTAAAATAGCGTGGTACGTTCATGTAATCTACACTCATGTTTCAAATCATCTCTGGATTACTTAATAACGCCTGGCACAATGGAAACAGCATGTGATTACTTGTTATATTACATTGTTTAGTGAATAAATGGTAGTCCACACATGTGCACTGTGGGTGTAATGCAGTATTTTCGATCTCCAGTCGTTGAACCCTTGGATGTGGAACTGCAGATATGGAGGGCTGACTGAGCTCAGAGTGAGAATAAGATTCTCTTCCTCGTGAACCCTTGACACTGCCTGGAATGTCACCGTCACTGAGACTGTGTGTGAATATAGCATCCTGTTCTGTCAAAGAAGCATCTGTTTTTCATCCTTCTAAAAATGTCCTTTACTCCCAGAGAGAGATTCCCAAAGGGCCCCATTAGGAAACGCTCCCTTCACTAGAGACTCTACCTGGAAAAGAGATTAAAGAGTGAAGCATGAGCAGATGTTTAAAAGACCTTCCTTATGTCTTCCCGTGTCTCCTAGGAGTCAACAAGCAAATAAAACAAGTAGTGTTGACCGAGGAAATAAAATTGCATACGAAGCGAAATTACAAGTAATCAAACTTCGCAGTCCCCGGTCTTCTCTGCTCTTTGAAATCTTGATCCCTGTGTGTCTCGATAGATCTATTGCATATGAAGTAAAGAAGGCTCTCTGAACACATATGCGAAGACATGCCCAATCTGTCTGTCAGCACAGGAATTGGTGGGAATAACGTGCCCCACCTGGTATACTTCATGCCCCAGTGCAGACAGGACATCCCAAAAATGTTGACATCACTTATCAGTGGCCAAAGGAGCAGGAGGCAAGTCGCTGAGGACAGGGATGATCATAATGTTAGAAAAGGGTCACTGGTGGCTCCCGGATTGCAGACTTTGTGCGTAAAGGGCCATTAAGAAATGCAAGTGTTCACATCTCAGGGTGTGCTAAGCAATCAGTCATCGTTAAGTACTGATGGAGAGCTACAGTCAGAGTCCTGCACAGGACTACGGAAGACGGAAGAACAGAAAGTAGAAGATGAGACAGATGTTGAACCAATGATCTAATAACAAAGATGTTGCGCCCAAGAACTAGATGATGTGCATCTGCGGTCAGGAGCTGTGGTCCGTGTCTGTCTGGGCTGAGATCGTCCACCCCACTTAGCCCACGACACAGGGGGACATTGAGATGGCACAGACACAGATGCCAGCATGGTATTAACACTCCCTCCTCCTGCCACATGAAGGAAGGAAATTCCACCAGGACTGAGAAAAATCTGTATATAAGCTCGAAAGTTGTGCACACCTCTAGGCCTCGTAGAAAGGTTCATATGAAAAACGTATGCTTTTAAGGGTCAACATTCTCCCTGTTATTCCTCCTAGGTCTCTAGAGAGTGTCCAACATGCTTATGTGCCTTACAGTACCTGAATCTCAGACAAGTCAAGTGTCCTGCCTTGGGCCCCCTGGCAAATGGCCAGAAAAGCTGAGATAAACATCCAGCATGTGTGAGGGGCCAGGCCACACTCCAGCACTGCAGTGGCTTCCAGGTACATTGTCTCAGTGACAGAAAGGACTGACGAGAATGCTGCCCATGCACAGTGGAGCTACCCAGCTCCCAGACTCGAGCCCAGGCTTCCACCCCGCCACGGGGAGTGCGGGATGGGCAGACTCTCCCGACCTGGGCCCCTTTATTTCCTCTCCTTTCCTGATTCCTGCTTCCCTTCCCACCTCCACCCCCCACACTTCTTGAGAAACAGCAGGAGTGGTGGGTCCCCTCCCCTCCCACAACCACCCCTAGCTCCCAGGAGAGAAAAACACTTTTTAAACAGACTTTTTTTCCCCCAGTTATTGTCAGCCTGGCAAAATGCTCCTCCACGTGATGGGAGGTCTAGTACCAGGTTCTCAGGAGCTGATGTTTGTTGTTAATGACGAGCCCTGCCTCTGGGCCTTTGATCTCCAACGTGCTGGCTTCCTGGGGCCTCCAATCGGGCCGGCTGATCTGAACAGAGGGTGTTTACGCTCAGGGGAACTGCCCCCCACGGATCGCACCCAGCCCCGGCCTCACAGCACCTGCACCTCCTGCTCCCTCGGGATGGACCCCAGCCCTCACCCCGCAGTGCGAAAAGACGCCCCAGCAGGGCCAGGGAGAGCGGACATTTGAGGCCCTGTGTTGTTTCTCGGCTCTGAAGTCGCATCCCTAAGGTACACAAGTGAGATGCGAGTAGTGAGGTTCCTATCTGGTCATCCCCCAACCTCGCATGCACTCGATGGCGGGGCTTTTGAAGGGTGACTGATTACACAGCGTTATAGCTCCATGTGATGTTCGGAGCTGGGGTCTGACAGAAAGACACGGGTCACTGTGGGTGTGACCTGCAGGGGCGCATCTCGCTTCCAGGTCTCTCCCTTCACGCTCAAGCTCAGGCTCGGGCTCCGGCTCAGCCTCAGGCTCCAACTGACCACGCTATGAGTAGCTCCCTCCACCAGGCCCCTCTGCCGTGCTGTCCCACGGTGGAGCCCGCGGACTGTGTGAGGACTGGCACCCCTCAAACTGTGAGCCAAAATCCACCTGTCCTTTGGGTTGTGAGCATTGGGTACTTTGTCCTAGTGCAAAAGTGACTGGGACAAACAGAATCGAGCTGGGGCTGGGGGCTGCTCAGGGGAGAGTTCTGCCCCTCTGTGCTTGAGGCCCTAGATTTGGTCCCCAGCACTGAAAAAACTAAAGGTGTGAAGGGAAACTCAAGAAGATCTTAGGGACACACCCTCCCTCGGGCGTCTTCTCTGCGCTAAGCAGAGTAGTGTCCCAGGCCCACCCAGCTAGTGCGCAGCTTATGCGCTGCCATCTCCAGATCCATCACTGCCTCTGTCTCTCCGGGATGCCCCCACACCTCTCCCCCGAGGGACGCCTGCAGAAACCTGGCTGATATCTGTTGCATAACACGAGGGGCACCTGTGGTTCCAGGTAGCCTCGCTCTCACTTTTGCTGCCAGATGGCCGAGCAGCATGCCAAGTCTGAGGAGAGTTCACACACAGGGAAACCGGAGCAGGAAAAGTTGCACAACCTCCCAGACACTGGGTGAGTCAGCAGGCAGCCGGCACCAGGCCCCAGCCTCACGCTGCTGTGCTCACCCCAACCTGCGGGTCCTGCCTCGGTGAGGATTCCACTGAGGCCCTAACGCCCCGCTCCTGTCACTGCCCTGCCACTGTTATCCTTGGCACACAGCAGTGCATTGTTACCCAAGGCCCTGGGTCAGGCGCTGCGAGAAGACACTGGGAATGAGACACACAGCGCCACATGGAGTAGAGCAGGTGGGATTTGGAAGGTGGCCAGTTGCCAGTCACGGTGAGACAAACTTTCACTGCAGCCTCCCTGGCTTATGGATCCTGGTTGTTTGCCTGCTTGTTCCTGCAGGGCAGTGAGGAGGGAGCTTTGATCCTGCGCCAACACTAGCACCATTGTTAGCCCGCACGTTAGGCAGAGGAAGCCCAGGTCAGGAGGCGCGCCTGGGCTGCAGGGCCAGGGACATCTCCCCCATGAACTTGGGCACCTGCAGTGGATGCAGCCCATGGCCAGGCAGCTTGGGGTGTTGCCACTTCTCAGGGTTTGGCCTGGCCACCAGCGGGGTGGACGGCAGCGCCAGGAAGATGGGGCTGTAGCTTAAAGCTGTGGATAAGAGGGTGTTGTGCACTGTTACTCTATAAGCACGATGGGCGACAGTCATGTGAGGAAATGACAAGGAACACAAGGAGGATGGAAATCTCAGCAAGGCTGAGGGACCCCCAGGCCCTAGGCCAGAGTGACTTTCAATTCACCTCCAGGAAGCAGGTGAGGAATGAGACAGCTCAGACCAACAGACTTGGTCACAAATATCCAGTCCTGTCCTCTACCGCCTGAGCAGTGGTCACAAGGATATTTCGGACCCCGAGGATCCTATTTCTCTTTTCTAGTCTCTCTCCAAGCCATTGTAGAGCAAAGCTTTTCAAGTGATAAACTGAGGAAGTGAAACTCGATAAGGACAAGAATTGGGGGACAAGGGAGAGACAATTCTCCAATTTCCCCACTACCCTGGAGGTACACTGAGTACTTCAGGGTCCCCATGTATGCATCAGAGATGGAGACACGATCTGCGTGTCTCCAGGGGTGTCATAAAAAGTCAAGCAACTTCACTAAAGACTTGGAAACTGGGAGATGCTGAAGAGGCTACCCAGGAACATGACGAAGCATTGGAAGCCCTTGCAGATGATCCCTGGCCTCGGTTTCCTCATCTGGACCATGAGGCTGTGGGTCTAGGGGAAGAGCAAAGTCCTATTCACACTCAACATCCAACGTCTCCCCTCAGGCGTCGGGAGACAGCGCGTGTGTCAGCTTCGTGTTTTCCCTGCGGAGAAGTTATCACCCATATTCAGTCACGTCAGGACTTCACATCAACTCCCAAGTTGTCAGTGATGGCGTCGTGTGTCCTGGGCGCCCATTTTGTCATTAATTCACCTGACACTAGAAAAGAAAGGGCTTGAGTTTTCCAGATGAGAAATAGAGGCTTAGAGAAGGCCCAGGTTGTGCTTGCAGTCCCACGTGGGAAGAAGTGTACCGGCCCGGCGGCCTCTCCAGGATGGGCAGCAGTATGTCAAGACAAAAAGACGGAAACAGACGTCCTTTCAAGTGGCTCTAAGTGACACGTTCCATCCCATTGCGCTTCGTTTCCTCTCCTCAAGATGTAGTGCAGCTTCATGGATTGTAAGTGCCATGAAGAAAAGGCTCCATGAAACCCAGAGAAGCGCGTGCCTCACAGTGTAGAAACTGCTACTGGGCAGAAACATTAGTGGTACCACCTTGTTAGAGGGAATATTTCCATTCCCCAGACTTTTCTTCAAAAGGATCCTCTCCATGAGGTCTTACATATGCAATCCGCACCTGCCTTAAAAGGTTTTCTTTGTGAAGCTGTCAGAAAAGGGATGTGGGAATGAAAGACAAATTGCTTTCCGCACATGTGCACGGTGTCCCTGCCTTCCAGGCCTTGAAGTGTGGCCCGGGCGGGGCTTAGCTCCCGCATGGGGCAGTGGGCTGTGCTGCACCAAGCAGAAAGCACACTCGGTTTGGCTGCACAGCATTCTTGCTATGCATATATATTTTAGGTTGTGCAGAGAACTCAGAGCCTTGTGCACAGCAAACATGCAGTACCTCAGGTACACATCCACCCAAGGAAGACTCACAAGCCTGCTACATTTCTGATTGCACCCTGAAAAGAGTCTCCCACAGCTTCAATAGGAAACTCACCAGGAGTTTCCAGAGACCACTCTAAAGGGCCCTGGCTGTAAGTGAAAGTGGACACTGAACTGCTTTGGGTCAGTGGAGAGATGGATGAAGGGAATATTGAGAGCTTTTAGAAAATTGAAATAGGCTACTCAGGAAGCTGAGGCAGGAAGATTGCGAGTTCAAGCCCAGCCCAGGCAACTTAGCAAGAGCCTTCCTCAAAATAAAATGTAAAAAGGGGTGGTAACTCAGTGGTAGAGTACTTGTCTAGCATGTGTGATGCCTTGGATGCAAAACTCAAAGAAAAGGGGAAAGGAAGGGAACAGAAGAGGGAGAGGAGGAGATGGAAGGGGAGGGGAGAGAAGGAGGGGGGAAAGAAAAAAAGATAGATAGATAGATACATAGATACATAGATAGATAGATAGATATACAGACAGACAGACGGACGGACGGACGGACGGATGGGGCATAGGGCTGGCAATATTTCTCAGTGGTACAGCAAGTATGTAGCATGCATAGGAAAAGGAAAGAAAGAGAGGGAAAGAAAGAAGGTAAAAAGGAAGGAGAACAACAGGAAAGGAAATACAGACAGAAAGAGACTGATTCATTTTGCTTTTACGAAGAACGGCGGTGTCACTAGCCAAGCTGCTGAGGCGCCCACACCCCAGACCTGTGGCAATCTGGCAAAACCCCGAAAGGGCACTGCCTGTGGCACCCACTGTACAGCCTCTCTGCGCACACACAGGCTGCCCAGGATGCCGCCCTGGGGCAGAACCCTGAGGATAGCTCCACAAAGGTTACATCCCAAGCTCCGCAGAGTGGGGAGGTGTTATTTCCTCCCCCGCTCCTCTTCTCCAGAACTGAGAACCTGCCATCATTCTGTACGCCTCACAAATGTCGTTGGGCAGAAATGGCTCAGGCCCCAAACTCTGAGCTCACCAGTTCAGGCAGGATGCGCTTCAAAAATACGCCATCATTCCAAAAGAATGTGTTATGCTTCCCCTTAGCAAAGAGGAAAGCCCCCTGCTTTGTTAATTTTCACAGAACTGCCTTTACTGTCACCTAAAATAAGGCCTGAGGAAATGCCAGCTCTTGCTCTGGAAAGTTCCAGTACCTGGTCAGTTCTGGGCACAACATCCAGCAGAAATTGTTTGTCTACTATGTGTCTTGCACAGCTAGTTATGCAACCCGATGTATGTTATATGTGTAACTCAGAAAGTTCTAGAAATAAAGCCAACCATAAGAAAATCCAATGTTAAAAGTGCATGCTTTAAAAGTTATTTTCTTAATAGATATCTAGTGATATAGCCAGTCCTTACACTATTAAAGCAGGAAATTAAGAGTTGAAATTCTGTATGCGGTATACAAAATGGTATTGTATATTATGATTTAAGAATAAATTGAAAACCTCAAAAGTCACATAATCATCTTTAGAACATACATTAGTGGTTTAAAATCAATATATAAATCACTCGGGTATTCAAATCATCTTTCAGAAAACCTCTACTGAATTTTACCTACTCAGTCTATGGAAACTCTGCCAGAGAAGAGAAAGCAGGAGATGTTCCCCAGCTCATGAGACAAAGTCAGTATAATGTGAAATCAAACCAAATAAGAACAGTGTACGAAAATAAAATTACAGGCCACATTCAATCATGAACCCAGATGTGAAACTTCTAAATAAAATTTTAGCAATTCCAACAGTCTATTAAATTTTAGCGATCCAACAGTGTATTAAAATAATAATTATTATTATATCTGAGGTATCTTTTTTTTTTTTTTTTTTTTTTTTGCAGTACTGAAGATTGAACTCTGGCCTTCTTGCTTACAAGGTAGACAGGTACTACTGAGCTAAATCTCCAGTCCCCAAGGTATCTTTAATATGAATAATATAAGGATGTTAATGTCAGAAAATCTCTTAATATGAAGGACACAAAATATTGACTCAATGAATGTACAGAAAAAAATTCATAAAATTCAACTCTCAGTCCAAAAATTTTAAACATCAGCAAACTGGGACAAAAACTTCTTTACTTTGGTAAAAAGTATGCATCACAACACAAGCTAAACATCACATTTAACAATTAAATGACAGAAGCATTCTCTTACAAAATTTAGAGCGGACAAAGGTGTCTACTGTCACTCGCCCTATTGGTGGGATGCTACACGTCCTCCTTCGGATAGGACAAGAAACGCCAATGAGAAAAATGATGATCAGAAAGACACAAATGCTCACGATTACAGATAATGTGGTAAGAGTCACAGAAAATTCAAGAAAATCCACAAAGTATTATGCTTAACAACAGATGTGTGTTGCATATCTCTACATATAAAAAAAAAAAATCATACAAGTCAACAGCAATCGGTCCGAAAACAATTTCTCCAAAGAACAACGCACTCACAATAATCAAAAAGTAGCCTCAAGGTATTCTAGGAAGGACCCTCACAAACAATGTTATTGCCTTTATGAAGAAAAATAGACATGTTTCCTGAAAGGCAGTGAAGAAGCCCTGAGTAAATGAAGAACTATGACTATTCGTGGATATGAAGACTTAATATTCTTAAAGCTATGAATTCTAAAACTAATTTACAAATTCTAAACAAACCTAATGAAAACATTAATATGATTTTTCACAGAACTTAACAAATGGATCAGAAATGTCAAGAGTAACCAAGACAAACCAGGGTATGCATACTATTAACTATCAAAGAAATAGTAAAATGGAAGAGGAACAAAGAGACTGACACACACAGACATTGTGAGAACATGATATGGCAGAGGATTCGTGACAAATCAGTGACAGTAAGACGAACTATTTAATAAACAGTGCAGACACAACTGACTACTTTCATAAAGAAGATGAAATGAGATCATCGTTTTTACCAGCCACAACAATAACCTCCTCTTGCGTGATAGTCTGAAATATAGAAAGCAAGTTGTTCGAAGTATGAGGAAGAAATGTAAGGAACTACCTTTATGCCTGGGACAGGCAAGGCTGCTTTTAGGGCTGACGGTAAAACTATAGAAAAATAGATGTCACTTCTGTGTGCACAAAAGACAAAATAAACACAGATTAGGGGAAGATACTTGAAGTGAATCCACTTGGTGGAAAGCAGTTTACATTATAAAGTTTAACAGGGCTGCCTGTGATGTTGACCTCTGGCTGGCCTCAGGGACGTGGGTCACGAAGGTTCCCTCCACTCTCAGAACCAGTAAGAGTAGCTCCTGCAAACTACCTGAAGTACTATTGTGGTTCATGTGCTAAATACCCGTTTTCCTTCTGCAAGTATAACAAGTGGTACATGCTAAGTGAAGATTACCTGCTGACCCGTCCCTAATAAAAACCTTTTTTGGGAGGATTTTTGGGGATTGAATCTAAGGCCTTCATACTGAGTAGTAGCCCTCTTTGTTTGTTTATTTGTTCGAATTTTGAGATAGGATCAAAATAAGTCATTAAGTTGCCTGAAAGAGACTTGAACCTTGGGACCCTCCTGCCTCTGCCTCCCAGAGCACTGAGATTACAAGTATGCACCCCCATGTCCCACTTGCCAGTAAAAAACCCTGCTTACAGAGTTTCTACCAAACTTCTCTGATAGACAACACTTCACAGACATAGTCACTATCGATTGTGGAAGAGCTGTGTCTTGTGGGTTTCTCTTAGGAGAAGACCCTCAGATACTCTCAGTTTCCTCGGAACTTCACACCTTGTGCCTTTTTACCCTTTGCTAATTTTTCTACATACATTTCCCCTGTAATAAAATTTTGCTTTATGACTATGTATATACAAATCCCATGAGCCTCTTAATGAATCATGAATGCTCTGAATGGTCCTCCCCCCCAATACAACCAACACAAGATTTACACGCAAACCTCAATTATAAGTGGATATGAAAAAGACAGACAATGCTACAAGGGGAAACAAAGCAGCAAAGGAAATGAACAGACTATTTTTTGCCAAGAACCTACAGCCAATAAAACTATGAAAAGAGATTCAATCTAAATGAAAGCAAGAGTGTCAGTCTTTACCTGACTGGCAAAATACTAAATACTAAAATACTAAAAAGTCTGACATAGAGAATGGTGCTGAGATGGTAGAAATCACTTAGAAGAACAAGCTGACAACATCTGCTCAGTCAAAAATGTGCACGTCCTGTGATCCAGCCCATCCAGTGAGCAGGACAGGTATGAAGCCAACTCACAAGCCTGAACAAGGGTGTTCATTGCAGTGGTGCCCGGAGCAGGGACACACTGGGAAAAGCCCCGGTGTCCATCAAAAGAAGAAGGCAAAAGCAAAAACACGATGTGGTCATTTGTTAGAGTGTACAATAGTGAAACTAAACTGGCAGATTAAATTCTGAAACTATGTCAAGTTCTCTACTGGGAAGTACAGTGTGCTATAATTGTGGAAACTTTTAAAACAACAAAAAAAACCCATACAGTATTGCACTTTACTTCTTTGTACAAGACATAGAGGAATACATGACAGGACATAAGGCTGATTTTAATCATCTCTAAGGAAAAAGAGGTGCAATGGAATAGGGGGAAAAGAGGAAGTGAGAAACTCTCAACAATTATATCTTATCACATTAAAAACTATATCTGAAGTAAATATGGCCACATGTTATATGTGGATGGATACATGGGTCACAACATTATTTTCCATAGATTTACACTTTCAAATTAGTTCGTAATTTTAAAACACTGGTAGAGAATAATATTCAACACAGAGAGTTAGAGGACTTTCTATTAGGCAAGAAAATAGTATTTGTTCAGTTTCACAGTATATCAATTTATAGATCCAGACGTTAACATATGGAAGTTAAAATTGCCTTCAGGCCAAATGTCAGTATTATTATAGCCTGTCTTGTACAAGCTCCAAAACAAAGTGTTCGTTCCCAGGTCAGTTCTGAGGATTCAGTATCTAAATTATATTGTCTCAACTTACAACCACAAATCGGGAGCTGACATATGTATATGTTACTGGAGCAAGACTGGACTCCTGTTGAGCTATTAAAACTCATCTCCCTCCATTGAGTCCCAGGCGCCCCTGCAGCTCCTCCTCCACAAACCTTCTCACCCTAGACTTTCCTAGCAAAAGGCGAAATCATCTTTTTCTAACTTCAACACATCTGTCCCCATAGCAAGAACTCCAAAGGTGTAAAGTTTCTATAAAGGCTTCTTCGATGAAGGAGAGAGAGAACAGATTAAATTCATTCACACCGCAACAACTGGTTTCCATTTGGGATGTAGACTGATTTACTAGCTGATTTCCCCAGTGTTATTTAGTGTCTATTTCCATAGGAGAATATATATCAGAGACACTGACAGTGCACACTGAAAAGGGGAAATAAACATATTCACCAATCAAGTTTAGTTTAAACTACTGTGGGGGATAATGATGTGTTCACTCAAAGAGGCTTTTATGGGGAGGTTTTACCATGTAAGCGACAGTTATCTAAGCCCAGGTCCCTGCTGTGATGGACAAACGAGCACCTCCCGTCGTTAGGATTTGGTTCTTGATATGAACGACATTCATCAAGGCGATGCATGCAAAAGCAAGAAAGCTACCTTGGTAATCATCGGTAATTCATGACTTTGGTAAATATTGTTCCCAAACCCAGAAAATAGCCAGTGTCCAGTTTTCAGCCAAACATGAGACTCTTCCTTGGTGAAAGGCTCTTCTAAGATGTTAGGGAAGCACAGCACGAAACTAGCAGACACTGAGAACCCAGCAGATAACTGCGTTGCAGGCAAGATGCCAAATGTCTCTAGTGATTTCCAGACCTCTGTGGGCAGCTCAGGCCCAAGATCTCTACTGCCAAGACAGCAGCACTCGATCTGCACCGTGTCTCATCTGTGTGCCCAAGTACCTTGGGATAGCAGATTTGCATCACAAGGGGAAAAGGGCAACGTGTCTCAGCTCTATGTCTCAGACTCACCCAGGACGCTGAGCGTGTGTTGCAGCCCCTTGAACGTGCGTGTCCGTGTGGGCACGGTTGGTGGAGTGACTAAGAGTAGTTGCCCTTATTTTCCCGGTCTTCGTGAGATGGAGAACACGAACCAGAGCTAACATGGGCCCTGCTGCGCCGAGGATATCTGCTGCAATGTCTCCTTCCAGAGCTCAAATAAGTCCAAAGACCAGAAAAAAGAAAGGGAAAGGGTTCTGTAGAATGTAGCGGCAAAACACAAGGTGGGACACAGGCTTCTTCCTCTGCTTCCCTTTCTCCAAACAGGTTTTAACTGTCCTGGGGAAGAAACCTGTCCTCTGACTTGAAATGGCCAGTATTTCTTCACTGTGTCTCACTTCCTGATTTTCCTATTAAATCCAAAATTGGACGTCCAATCTTCAGGGTCCTCTAAGTCTCCTATTCAGCTTTCAAATCCATTCACATCAGTTCCCTACCGTCTCTCCTGGTCACTGGACCAGCCTACAGCTGCCACCCAGCCCTCACCCTCCGCCACATCCAGCAGTCCTCTCTCTCCATCTACTTGTCCTGCCTCAAAAACTCACTAACTTCAGGGCAAGAAGTGTTGTTCAGTGGTAGAGCATGTGTGTGCCATTTGTGAGACTCTGGGTTAATCTCTCTCCCTAAAAATCACTCATTTATATTCACCCCACCGACTTAAAGTATAAATATTTACTAAAATCCCATGTACCAGATTGGCGGGCCCTCGAAGGAACACAAAAATAAAACAGTTTCCATCTGGAAGAGTCTGACTGTACCTTTACCCTCAGCACCTGTGTCAATGCGGTGACACGCAGCTTCAGAGAGAAGGGAGAGACAGACAGAGAGAGACAGAGACAGAGAGAGAGAGATAGAATGTGTGTGCCCATGTGTGCACTACCCTTACAAGGGAGCTTTTCATGGATCATCTACTAAGATAGAGCCTCCAAAGAATCCAGCACATAGCTCTCCAAATAATGGAATTCCTTTGCCCTCTAACCACAGAGAAAATTCCACATCTTCATTTTAGGGTATTTTGATATTGGTGATATTTAAGGCCTTTGGTGGTATGAGTATTAAATGGTCAGAATGTATTCATTCTGTGTTGACTGTGGAGCCTGGGGTTGGACAGTTTCCATCCACCTGTCCCCCCAGTGGAACACACACCAGTCAGCGTCCTGAGCAGAGTGCTGGAGACCCGCAGCACCAGCGGGGGCTAGCCCATTACCTGCTGACTTATGAGGAGGCCACGAAGCTGCTGCTGGTGGCTGGAGAAGGTGTGAGGACTCAGAGCGTGGCAGGGGCTACTGATCAAACTGTGTGAAGTGTCAAAGATTCCGACAAGCAGTGCAGCTGTACGCGTGCTGGTCAGTTACTCAGTACATCCCAGTTGTTGGTGCTGTTGAAAATGAAGGGGACAGGACAACAGCACCCCTGACCCCCCAGGGTAGAGTAATTCTGAGGAGCAAAACCTGCAATTTAGTTGCACTCAGTGGTCTGGGCTTCTGCCTAGTCGTTGGAACTTTGCTGGGGAGGGATCTTTACAGGAGTGACATTTGAAGAAGCAAGAGTTTCAAAGCTGCATCTTTAAATCCTCTTTATTCTGCTGTGACTCTTTTTTGGGATTTTTTTTTCCTTTCCTTTCCTTTGTTTTTTTTTTGTTTTTTTTTTTTTTGTTGTTGTTTTGTTTTGGTTTGGTTTGGTTTTTTGCTTGTTTGCTTGTTTGTTTTTCTGGGACAGGTTCTTGCTTTCTGGTTCAGACTGGCCCTGAACTCACTATGTAGCCCAAGTGAGCCTTGAACTCACAGCAATCCTGGAATTACAGGTGTGAGTCACCACGCTCAGCGTTGTGATATATGGTTATCAGTGCTGGGCTTACAGGCGTGAGTCACCACGCCTGGCACTGTGGTAAGTGGGTACCAGGGATCAAACTCAGGACCTTGCACTTACCAGCCAGACATTAGAACCAAGCTAAATCCTCAGCCCTTCCTTTCCCTTTGAAGTATGGGGATAGAATCCAGGGCTTGATGCATGGTACACAAAAGCCCTGCCCCTGGGCCACACCCCCAACCTCTGCTACCAATCTTACCTACACCCATCATTGATCCAGAAAACCACGCAGGTTACTCAGCAAGCCTCTCAAAGGTCTGCAGTCTGCAGACAAGGTGGAGCCAGGCGTGTGAATTAAGAGCTTCCCAGACCCTGCCCTCTGCTGAGAACTGTCACTGTCTAATGTCACCTGTCAGCACAGCACAATAATAAGGCTCAGCACTCCCTACCTCGGGACATCACTGAGGATGACAGTGTGTACCCTGAAGGTCTTTGGTCATCTCTAGACCACTGTCATGGTGTTTCAGATTCCAAACCACAGCAGACAGAGTGGGGAGTGAGGAACGAAGACCACTCAGACAGGCACCAGATGAAGGTAGGAACAGATCAGGCACCTGTAGACTTTCAGGCCCATTCCTTAGACCCACTCTGTTAACAGTCATCTCTCCACCAGAAGTGTTGTTGTCACTGTTGCTTTTGAGACAGGATCTCTCTCTGAAGTCGGCTGCCCTTGAACTTATTATGTAGCCCAAGCCGGCTTCACACTTCTGGCGATCTTCCTGCCCCATGCTTCCCACGTGGTGGTAATATAGGCATGCGACACAGCAGTGACTCCAAACTTTGGGTTTTATTCTTAACTTTTCATCAATCCACAACTTAGTCCATGTATTCCAATACTTTTCAGATATAAAAAGAAACAATGAATCTCAGAACTAAAGTTACTAAGAAATCTCAAGAAGCAGGAGTTGGGATTGTAGCTCATTGGCAAAGCACTTGTCTAGCACGTGGGAGGTCCTGGGTACGATCCTAGCGCTGCAAAAGAAAAACTAAAACACTCATCCTTTCGTGGATTTTACTGACTGTTGCAGTAGAACCAGTTCTCAGGGCAACACTCCAGGTATCATTCCATATTTCTCAAAAAATATCTTGAATTTCCTAAAAACAATGCAACAAAGTGGCTTACAGAAGAAAATATAAAGCGATATTTAGAGAGATTTTCTTAGACAACACATGCAAAACGCATTAACAATATAGAAAAATATGAGTAACTCGGACTATACAGGAGTTAAAACTTATACAATAAAACCTGAAACATGGTGAAAAGACCAACCACAGAGGTAGAGGAAACAGAACACACACATTACCAACAAAAAGTCACTATTCAGAATACAGAAAGAATTTCTAACTCAGGAAGAACAAAACAATCACCTAATAGAAAATCCTTCAAGGTTGTGAACAAGTTAATAGAGAGAAAATCCCCAAATAATATATGCAAAAATACTAGTCTCAAGAGGAATTAAGGAAATGCTGATCAAAACAATGAAATATAACTTCTCAGCCATTTCACTGGCAAATCTTTAAATTTTCATAAAATCAAATGCTAGCAAGAGAGAAATGGTAGGAGTGTCTGCTGGAACAATACTTTGGAGAGCAGTTTGGCAATATTTAGAAGTTGATAATATGTACATTTATGACCTCACAATTTCTCTCTCATTTTTTATGAGATGTATGTCATAGAAATCTTAACTTCCATAATATATGCCATTATATGATTTTATATTGTATTTCTATGATATACAGATATCATAGAAAACTTCCATGTAGGTGCAAAAAAAGATACACATAAGAATGTGCACAGAAGCATTCTGGGTAACAGAGAAAAAAATGTCCCAAATGTTGATCAACAGCAAAAATAAACCACATTTACACGGTGGGATCCATGCTACAGCTAATACTATACCCATATGATCTCAAATAAATTTCATAAGCAAAATGTTAAGGGAAGAAGCAAATTACAGAATGTTACACACAATGTATCATTTTAATGCACCTTTTTAATGTCTCAACATGTATATAATACATATATAATACCTATAACATTATTATGTTATTATGTTTTTGCTAGCTCGCATTCTTATATCTGTTTAGATATATTATACACTTATAAAGCTCAAATTGGAACATGAAGCCCAGAAATGGTTAGCACAAGTTACTTTCAAAGTTATGACTTGTAAAGGAGAATAGAAATTGGGAAGAGGGCCAGGGAGTTAGCTCAGTGGTTCCAGCGCCTGTCTTGCAGCCAGTACCACATACCACAGTGCCGGGCGTGGTAGCTCACACCTTTAATTCCGGCACTCGGGAGGCAGAGGCAGGAGGATTGCTGTGATGTGAGTTGGAGGCTGAGCTCAGGGCCAGCCTGAACCACAAAGCGAGACCCTGTCTCAAAAAACCTGTTAAAAAAAAAATGGGAAAGCACAAGCAGCCTCTTCTAAATAAATGTTTATCATTTCCATTCTGTCAAATAAAATGGGATCTGAAGCAAAAGTGACACAGAGCTAAAGTCTGGTAAAGCCATGGATGGACGTTTGATATGCTCTTCTCGATTCTTATCTGCGTGTCTGAAATTTATTTTTTTCAGCCCAGCCCCGTGTCAGAAATATTTTTAAATAACTCCAAATTGGATGTAGCTCCGTGGAAGAGTTAGTGCTCTGTATGCACAAGGCCTAGGGTACAATTCTCAGCACAGCAAAAGTAAAATAAAATAATAAAAAGTAACGATGACTTTCAAGATACTGTTTTAAATCTAATAGGTATTTTTCTCCTGTATCTTGAGCAACAAAATACATCCCAGGCAGAAGGAATGATATAATAAAAGCACAGAGGTTCTAGAAGGCAATAGGAAGTTTAAGGAGTGGTATATTAATTTTCATTGCTAGGACAAAATTCTTGATGTACTGAAATTACATCAGAGAAGAATTAAAGGTTTCTTCTGACTCATGTCTTCAAGAATTTTAGTGCAGAAGAGAACCATGGGGGAAAACTATGGGCCTCCTCACAGCCAGGAAGCAGAAGAGGGAGAAAGAACCAGAGGAAAGACAGGCCATCCGCAGCCAAAGCCCAGTGATGCGCCTCCTCCAGCCAGGACTTCCTATAGCTACTCAGCTCCTGGACTCACCAATGGGCTAATCCACCCGTGATGAGGGTAACATACATACAGCCCCTTCACCTCTCTAGGCCCCACTTCTGAATACATAAACCTGTTAGGGGACATTTTAGATCAAACCGTAGCAAAGATTAACTAGCCCCACCATCTGGAGAAGATGGACGAGTTGAGAATGAGCTCAAAGTCCAGCCAGGGGAGCTGAGGTTGATTCCCAAAGCAAGTACCATCCAGACATTGCTGTTGTTGCAGTTGCTGGTGCCACTGCTAAGTACCTGCCCACAGGACAGCATGCTGTGCCCCAAGTTTCTAGCACTGCCCATGCACACAAGGTGAACCAATTTGTAGTTTTGACCTAGAACCTCCACCAATAGTCTCTTATGTTCTAAAATGGGCCTTTTGGAATATGACTGGGTTATAAGGACACTGTACTCACTGGTGAGCTAAGAAATCCATTACTGAGTTCGTAGTTAATGTGCTGTTAGGAGGTGGGGCCCTCTGTTGGAGAAGGTGGATGCCTAAGGACTTTCTTTTGGAGGTTATTATTTCTTTCTCTAGCTCTACTCATCTCTCTGTTTCACAGATGCCACAGATTGAGCAGCTTTCCTCTGCTACGTCCTTCTACCACACCACATCTGGCTTGGAGCTACCCATGGACCAAACCCTCCGAAACCATGTGCCAATGAAGTTCTCCTTTAAGTGGTAGGTGTCAGACATTTTATCCCAGAGAGAGTGACTAACATAGGTAAGGGAAGGTTTGGGCCAGCTGTTGTCCAGTCCCCAGACTATGACCTCTCAGGACTGAGGAGCCCTCCCTCAGCTGAGCTAAGATGCTGCCATTCTGCTTGTCCCTCTTCTCTGCAGTGAGAACTCATGCTCAATTCCACACTGCACCCTTCTCCCACTCAGAGCCAAACTGCAGACTGTGGACCTCCAGCCTCCATGCTTTCTGGCCACCAGCTTTTCTAGTTAGTCCCCTTTGGTTACATGAGTCTCTACGACCTACCAGCTGCCCCTCCTCTTCCTGAGCACCCTCATGCTTTGCACCTTTCTTCTAACTCCAATCACCATAGACTTCCCACTCCTGGCTCCCTGCTACTTTCTTTGAAAATGACACTGCCCAATCCTTCAGAGCTACACTGACAGAAATAGGTAACAGTGAAATAGAGTCTTTGCCGCTTACTATAATTTCCTGACAAGTGCATCTGACAACAGGAGCAGCTGCTTCATATGGTTCGGCAATGCCACTGCCCAGTCCAGCCCCCTCCAAGACCCAGGGTCAAGAGAAAGTGGAGAAGCAGGGCCCCGGAAGTTGAGGCTGGGCCAGGAGCTCAGGACGTACAACAGTCCTCTCTCTTCAGGCTCAGGGAACAAGGGGGAAAGTACCTTTCCCTCTAAGTCTCCAAGTTGCTCACATGCACCCTCAACCCAGGGATTCTGACCCGCTCTGGCCTCTCTGGGCCACTTGGCCCATGTTATCCATTCCTGGTGTGTAGTGGGTATGGGGGCCTTCTGAATTCCTGCCCGTTAGTGTTTCCTGTCTCCTCCAGCTTCTCTAAATACATTATTGCCTTGCGCATTTCGACTTTTCAGTGTGGGAGATGAATTCAGACGTTCTCTGAACGTCCGAGCTCCACCTCCAGCCCAACGAGGTCCTTCTGACAGGACTGTTCACAACAGCTTCCCGTGTCGCTGGTAGACTCAGTTTCCAGTCCGCTCACTTCTGACCCTAATAGAGCTTTTGACAGAAAAGTGAGTATCCATGAGACCTCTCTTTTCTTTTAAAAATTTACCTAGAAGATAGAGATTAATCGTAAACCCAGGGATCTTAGGAAAATATTATGTTCTCTACAATAATTTTATGCATGTATATATTTGTACCTTATTGTAAACAAATCCAAAACACAGAATTTCAAAGTTTCCCGATTTATAAAGTAGAACATGATTTCTTCAAACCCTACAGTTTCCAGGAGTCCCACATGGAGATGCATGTCTGCAACTAATTCTGCAGGTTATGACTGACTTTCCTTCTCCCATAAGAAAAAGGAAATAAAGGAAAAACATGTTTATTGCCAGATACTTCTATAAAATTGTAAAAGTCAGTGCAAAGATGGACCTGGAACATCACCAGGCATTGGAATAATTCCTAAAGATCAAAAAGATAATGTGATTTTCACAGGAAGTGACTCTAGTGACAAAGGAGAGATGTGCTCTCAAAAAAACTTTTAGAAAGGAAAACATTAGAACATTCGAAAGAGGAGTCTAACTGTAATCCTAATCAGCTGGTCAAACACGTTCCAGTCACCTACTGCGGCATTTCGCCTAATGTTTTGATTAACGTCGATGCAAAGAACAAATTCAATTTCTAGTCTATCATTAAAATGTAGCTCCTCTGGAAAATGATTCAGCTGGCCATTTTGATTAGCACATGACCTTTTCTACTGGCCTCAAATTGATATTTGCTTTTTTTTCCTCTGTGCAAAATCATTATTTTCTGTGGGAATTCAGCTTGCTCTCCTCACGGAGGGAGGAACGTGGATCACCCTCAGGGAAACCCAGCTGCATTTTGCACATCTTCTCCTGGGTGCCAGGAGCCTCCCTCACACAGGTTGCCCTAAGATTCGGCAACTAAGACAAATGGCTTGACACGGGAAGGAGACACAAGGCAGAAAACAACACCCTTTGTTGTATGGTAGAAAACAAGTTGGGGTGAGACGCCATGACCCCTTACGAGGGCTCCTCAAAGTTGGGTCTGCACTTTCCTGATCCCCAGAAACGGCTAAGGTTGGGAGTAAGTACTCAGAATCTCCTGCGGCAGCACGAGTGATTCCGTAACACTTGCTCTTAATTATGTTAGGGCTTCTATTTTTGCACATTTTCTGGGTTTTGTTTGGCTTTTAGATTCTTCTGTTCACTTTTATTGTCTGTTATCAAGGTGTCAGTCCACAACATATCGGAAATTGTAAATACTGGTCTTTATCACATTTTGAGAAGCACTGCTTTATGTGGCCTGTCAATATTTCAAATATAAGAGTTTTGTGATATTAAAATAATAAAAGTCTCATCTGCGGAGAAATGTGCAAATTCTCTGGAATAAAGAATGGGGAGAAATGTGTTTCCAAAAGCTGCATGGAGTAAACCAGGAAGTCCCACAGAGGCTTTTTGGTCACAATGTCTATGGGCCCCGTAGGCCCAGAGCTTCAGTATCACTCTCCACAGGGGGACAATTCCACTAAGCTGGGGAATGTGCTTTCCCACGGCTGGGCGATCACTGGCACCGTTCCCTACCCATGGCTTCCTGGGTGCCAGAGAAGCGATTTCCCTTGTAGCAAAAACTCCACCCAGATGGCTTCCAGGATCCATTGATACCTTGCAATTGGCGGCAGGAGGGCAGGCTTGTGAACAGAGAAACCAAATGTGCCATCTGGCCGTGGCGAAGGGAAGTTAAACACTTATATCTCCACAGGTTTTAGTGTGGTGTTGGGCTTTGGGGTGCACAGTATGAGACAGTGCTATAGGTCACATCTGTCTAATCCAGGCCCTGCTTTGGCTGAAGAAGACAGCACCAGGAGCAGTGGCACAGGAAGAGAAAAAGGAGACAAAAAGAAGGATGGCTAGGACAAAAGAAGAAGGGAAAGAGGGATCGAGGCAGGGCAAGGAGGAGCAGGGGTGTGGAGATATGAGTTACAGACATTCCAGTCTTCTATTCAGAGGAATTGCTGCTGCTTTGTAAGCTAAACACCGTCTGTGATCATTTCTGACCGGGGGCTCGGGTTCCAATTCTGCCTGCAGTAGTCCTGGTTAGTTATCACTTCACTGTTCCCTGCTTTTCTGACAGTAAGATGAGGGTACTGAGCTCCATGATTTCATTATTATCTCCATTAGGCACCTAGCATGTGCTGAGCGCAGTCCTCCAGCCTGGAAACCCAGCAGGAAGCAAGCAAAGAAGGTCTCCGTCCTCCTGGGTCCCGCCAGGGACTCGGCACCCCCACCCAGCACTAACGCTGTGGGACTCTGCCGCTTGCGCTTTCATTTCTACCTTCTCGTGGTTTTAGGTTTAAGTTTTCTTTTCCAGAGCAGGAAAAACTCAAACATCATGAATTTACAGAACAACAGATATTCTTTTTAAAAACTGACCATATCAGTTTGATGATTTATAAAGCAAATTAAATTCAGAACTATTACCGTTATTGGTTTACAAAGAAATTTCGTTTGAGATTCTTTTGAATGACAGGAATCCCATAGTTCACCTATTCATGATTACGTTACTGAGGGAGTGTCAGCCACATTCCAGACACAGTGTCAAGTAAGCTATTTCCTATGCATATCCTTTAATGTTCACAAGGCTGTGACGTCCCCATTTTACAGTTAAACACAGCTGATGCTGAGGCAGAGTAAGCTGGTAAACGGCAGGCCCCGGATATGAACTGCACACTTCGCACGCTCATTGCTTTCCTCCACTCACATCTAGTTGCCACTCGTGTTTCCGCAGCAGCTCATACCACCGAGGGAAGGTGGCGCCGTGCCTGGTTCTAACAGCTGATCCAAATGACAACCCCCTATGTCACTCACCTGTGTGAGAACTGAGCACACGGTTCCCATTTAGCACAGTGACTGGGGATATTGTGAAGTGTACTCTACTTTATATAGCCACTTATTCAATACACTGTGGGTTTTCCTTCTCTATCTATATCCTGAACACATTTCTTAGCAGAAATTAAAAAGCACATCTGATTGAATCAGCATGAATTTTCACTTCAGCAAAGGACACCTACCTTTAATTAACTGTGGCCTTTGAACACCATCTTAAAGAGAGAACAATCTAATATACAAGAGTCTAAAATTTTCAAATATTTTTTCTAACACATCAGTTGCTGAGAAAGGCTAGCGGTGCCCCTTCCACAGACAATTAAGTCCAGCATAGGAAGAGAGAGTGGGGGACAAAAGGACAGTGTCAGCTGTCACTTCCTGGCTGTTTCACAGGCAAGTCGGGGAGCAGATCGCGTCCACAGACTGCGTGGGAGAGACGTGGGACTCCAGGTCCACCTCCTGCAGCGCGGCCTGCTCACCACGGGCGTCCAACAGATCCGGGAACTCACAGCTCCCAGGGCTGCTGGTGGAGGACACTGTTTTAACACAACAGGCTTTTATTCTCTTAAAAACGCTCAACAGCAGGCTGGTGTTGCAAGACTGGCAAAGGAGCCCCCTGCTGAGCTCATGCAAGTCAAAGCTTTCAGTCAACCAGGGGAATTCACAGCTGAATAAATTATGTGCTTCTGGCCTTCCCTCTTGCAGGGCCCAGGAAGAGGACCTTCCCACGTGGAGAATGAAGCGCGGAGCCCAAGTGCTGTCCTGTCCCACGTGGCCAGGAAACACGCCGCCTCCCTGGCAGCGCTGCCACACTGGGGACTCCTCTGTCTGGTCCTACCATGACTCCTCACAGCTCGGAGGGTCAGGGGCCACCAGGAAGCACCAGGCCCTGGAGCCTGTCTCCACATGGTGCTCAGCAGAGGTGTCAGCCAGGTGTGTGTGTGTCGTTGTGTTCAGAAGTCAAAGCACACACCTGGACACCCCCAGGAGTGCTCAGGTGCTCACTTAACAGTGCAGAGGGAGAGCCCAGCTAGACCATACAGAAGTTCCTCCACTGGAAACAGGTCAGGAAACGGCCATTTTCATTCCTCAATCTTCTAATAAACTGATAGCATTAGTATCATTCAGGAAGCAATTTTTACTGCAGTGGACACAACACGAGCACTCTCCACGCACTATTGCAGGAAATCCCCACAGTCATCCTCCAAGACAGGCACTGACACGCTTGTGCAAATCAGCCTTGCATCACAGAAACATCGGGGTGGGACGATCAGCTTACAAGGAGGAACAGTGCACATAGGCTAATGGATCAGGAGGATTCAGTCCCTCGTCTACGGGCCCCTTTGCTTTTGGTCTACAGTGAGGCAGCTGATGAGATCAAGGATTTGGCAGAAGCCGCTCACCTCACATCAACCACCAAGTGAAAAAGAGAAAAGGAAGACCCAGCACCTTGGAACATGTCCTTGGAGTCCTGGGTGTTCTTGGAGCATGTCCTCCAAGGACACCCCCTATAACCTCACTTCCTCTGCTAGGCCACACCTCCTAAAATTTCCACCTTGTCCAATACAGAATCTTAAACACATGAGCCTTTGAGGAACATTCAAGATCTAGACCAGTGCAGTATTGCCATTTTATAAATGATACTCAGAGTCTGTGTCTACGGTTGGTTAAAGGATAAAAAGAAAAAAGTGTAGGTGTGCAGAAGGAAAGTGGCAGGTCGCCGACAATGGATCTTTGATCTGAATGGACATACAAAAAGAGTCTTCAGTGCTTCTCACACTGTACTGCACATGCAAACTGCATGAGATATTAAATGAGGCAAATTTAAACCACGTGTGGCAGTGCGTAGCTATAACTGTAGCACTCTGGGAAGCTGAGGCAGGAAGAGCTGGCATTTAAGGTCAGCCTGAGACACTTAGCCACTTAGAAAGATGTCTCAAAATTTTAAAAATTGTAAAAAGTTGGGATGTAACTCAGTGCTAAGGTCCTAAATTCAATCCCTAGTATTAAAAAAAAAAAAAATCAACACAAGTTTTTCCAGTGGGTCTAGAACAGGGACTGGACCCTGCTTTTCTAACATAAGCAAGAGGGTATCTCGCTGTTGGTACAGCGCTGCGCAGCAAGTACTAAGAATGAAGACAAGGAAAATCCCTACATATAAGAAATCTTGCATCAAGTTTTACAAATCTGAAAACCAGATCTATGTCATTCTGTGTCTTTTCTGTAGAGTAGAATACTTCACAATGTCTGAAATGTGTGATATGACAAACTTTTGGAGGCAAGGCCAGATAGAGGAAGTATGTCGTGGGCCGTGACCCACAGTGGTATATTTTGTCCAAGGACCCTTCCTTTCTTTTGTTTCCTGGACACCAATATGTGGTTAGTCACTTTCTCCACCAGTGGGCCCCTGCCATGATGCTTCATCTGCCTTTGGGCCAAATAATGGAGGCCAGAGACCATGGACTGAAACTCTGAAAACCAATCTTTCTTCCTTTCAAGTTGTTTTTCTCAGCAACAGACAACTGACTAACACAACCAAAAATAGCAAATAGTTTTGATATTATAAGAAATGCACACAGCAAGGGGTATGGTCATCTGCTCGGTTATGTTAGACAGAATTCAAAGGCTTCATCGGGGCTCAGGGGAAAAAACCACCTGTCGCATGTACAGTATTTGTACTATGTATGCGAGCATTTTCCCAAGTCTAGGTCACTAAAGGACAGGAAGTAATGATGTACACAGATGTCCTCCATAAGCCACAATTATGGTTGAGCTTAGTGGTGCACACCTGAAATCTCAGCACTCAGGAGGCAGAAGCAGGAGGATCACCATGAGTTCAAAGCCAGCCTGGGCTACATAGTGAGTTCAAGACCAGCCCAAACTACATAGTGAGACTTTGTACACAGGTACACAGGGCTGGGGATTTGGCTCAGTGGTTCCGGTGCCTGTCTTGTAAGTGCAAGGACCCGGGTTCGATCACCTGGTTAATCATATACTATACTGGGCATGGAGACTCACACCCAGCAGCAACCAGCACCACATACCACAGTGCCAGGCGTGGTGGCTCACGCCTGTCATCCCAGCACTCGGGAGGCAGAGGCAGGAGGATTGCTGTGATGTGAGTTGGAGGCTGAGCTCAGGGCCAGCCTGAACCACAAAATGAGACCTTGTCTCAAAAAAAAAAAAAAAAGATACACAACTAAATTTTAGCCAAGGAATATCCTGTCTTTAATACCATAGAATAATTCTGATGTTTGACAAAGCTATAAGCCCAGATATATCTGGGAGTTTCCTTGCAATCAGTTTACCAAATTCAAAACTCAAAGGACAGATTAGCTGATTCACTCATAAAATTTTTGGCTCATACATCCTTTAAATTCCTTGCAAATATCATTCCAC
>PVIR01007105.1:0-62595 GCA_004026965.1 Petromus typicus
CTGCACTAAGACTGCATGGGCACCAGGCCTGAGGTGCACACAGCAACTCTGCACAGGTCTCAGTAGGGCCCAGTACTCAGGACGCTGTAGACAATTGTTGTTACCTTTCTTTAGGTGGCTCATTTACTGCAGCTAATGACACTGAGGTCTGCCTGAAGGCTAGTGTGGTCTGTGTGTACTACTCTGTATAGCAAATAGCAGCCAGAGAGAAAAAGAAAGAGCTTAGAGAACCAGAGATGTGTATCCTGAGAAGGGATTAAGGAACAAAAAAGTAGAAAATAAAATGAAAGGGATAAGAATCTCTTTGCTTTGAACAGTGGAGAATTTTTCTTTCAAAATCTATGAGTATCGAGATCTCATAGAACAATAAAACAAGATAACTCTGTATGAATCATACTTCAGTTAAAGATACATTATTATTTAAAGAGAAGATAAAATAATTATTTACATTTAAATGAAGCAGAAGACTTTCCATGGATGTATGCTTATTTCCAAACTCATCAAAATGTACTTACTATGTACAGTTCTTTATATCTCAATCATATCACAATAAAAAGAACTTTTAAGAAGTTTCTCAGGTTCTAGTGTGCAGGGCCACAGACAGCACATAGGAGTCTACTTTGTTTGCTATTTTATTTGCTAGGATGAGCTTGGATCACTGAGAGATGGGGCATAGGCCCAGTCCTGAGAGGGGCATCTGCACTGCGTTTCAGAGACCTTACTTACTAGGGCACCCTTTTTTATATTCCAAGCCACATCAATAGGGACTAAAATTATAACTGAACACAAAATAATTGGTGTCCTTCTAATGCTACATATTTTTATTTTAAATAACATTATATTAAATGAATTTAAAAATGCATCATTTGCCTATGGGTGTTATCAGACTGCAAAAGGAGTCTTGGAACATACAAGGTTGACAACCTTGAGTGAATGTGTGATCTTAAAATATAGCCCTCAATAAAGAGACTTATATTTTTGGGGGAAGTATTAATATTAGAAATAGAAAGTCATAAACACATACCACAGTGGACAATAACTTGTCCACTAACCTTTCCAGCATTTTGTTCTGGCCTCCAAAAGCTATCACAGTCCTGATGGCCCCCAAGGCTTCTTCTGCCACAGCACCCGCCTTGGCATATGCAGCTAGCTCTTTGTTACTAAACGTTGAGAGGATCTGGACAGAGAGAAGTAGTCAGGACTTGGATATTGACCAGCAGTGCTAAAGACAGTCAGGAAACTCTTCACCTAATTCTTTTTGGTGTATGAAGTCCCTTAGCAAATAGCACACAGTGTTCCAGAGCCAATGGCCTCCTCTGCCCCTGGTGACAGGCACGCTAAGAGCAGCCAGGAAAAAGAAATCCAGAGTTCTCTAAGTGGTATCTTAGCAATAGTGTCAAATTCTACATCTCCTATAATTTTTTTCCATTCATTTTAATGTAAAATAAAATAAAACTTTACATTTTGAAATTATTCACCATTCTTTTCCTTATGATGTCACAATCTTTAAGTACTATGAAAATAATACTTTTAAATTCACTTGTGGGCATTCCTTGAATAAGATATCTAAAAAAGATGCTTCAGAAGAAAGGTAAAGGAAGAATTAAAATAAAAGAGATACAAATAGTTCATTAAGTAAATCATCAACACCAGAAAGAGAAAAAATTACCAGTATTCTCCACTTCGAAGTGTTGACAATACAAAAGCAGACATAGACATTTCATTGTAAGACAAAACTGGCAGAATTCCTGGTAACTCTCTCAGGTAAAAACTCACAGAACAAAGCCCAATTCTAAACATTTCCTTCATGCAATAATTTGGAGGAATGTTATATTTTAAAATGTGCTTCCTCAAATGAGGACATGCTATTTAAATCACAGTACTAGGTATACTCAAATAAATACCAGTACAAAAAAAACCCCTAAAACTGAGGTTAGAACTCTGACATTCTGAGTCACACTAAAAAGCAAATCCCTTATTAAACATATATTAACAACATATATCTATATATGATTTCCCAGACTTTTAACAGATTTGGACAAGTACCAAAATTCTGAATATTAAGAATAACTCTGCATGCGTGTGAGGTAAAGATACATAAAGTTGCCCAGATTCCACAAACCTTTGCCCAGACTGCTGTAGACATTCCCAGCACAGGACTGATGGCCATGACCACCAGGGTGAGCTTCCAGCCTCTGATGAAACCCACTATGAATCCTGCAAAAAATGTGGCTACTGCTTGAAAGAACATTCCAACCTTGTCACCAATTCCTTCACTGATTTTGGAGACGTCACTAAAAAAGATCACACCTAAGTGGTTACAGGCAGATATCTTTGGTTAGAAAGCAGACATTCCATAAACACATAGACAAGCAAAATTTGTTTATACTATTGCAAGCCTCTCTCAGACTTCTAGCTTCTTGGATGATCTTTTCCCTTCCTAAATACCACATAAAGGATAAAATTTAGTATGAGTTTATACTTCTTAGAAGTTAGTATTAAAGTTGATAATATTAAGTTAGCTAATCCTATCATAGAAGCATTGACTTTTTGAGCTCATTAGTCAATTTACTTAAAAGCAGGAATTATGAAAGCAGTGCTACAATGATAGGGAGCAATCATCTGGAAGTATTATTTCCTATTACAGTTTGAGCACTCCCTACCCAAAAAACTGAAGGTAAAGTTTATGCAAGTATTCTAAATTCTGAAAAGTTCCCAGATCTGAACACCGTCACCCAGGTTTGTAAGAGAAGTTATAGCTAGCCTCTTAGGGGAAAAAAAGGAAAGTGTTCCTTGCCTCTGCCCTTGCTCCTACTCTCACACCACCAGTGTCATCTTCTGAAGATGCAGGTCTGGTCATGATAACCCAGATCAAAACCTTCCCACTGGCAGTTCTCAGAGCCAAAGATCTACTCCTCACCAATGCCTACAAAGTCTCTCAGGGTCTCTGTTCCATTTCTGACCTCTTCTGCCCACTGTGCTCTTGCCTACACTTTCCCCTGCTATTGTCAGCATCAAAACAAGCAATGTCTGCTTTGTTCACTGACCTATCCCAAGCCTGCTAGAATGGCGTTCTGATGTGTGTTGAGTAAGAACCAACACACACTAAGGTCAGACCCTCAGTGAACTAATTTGATCACTTGTTCACCCTCTCAATTGTCTTTTCTGAATACTTTAGTTCCTGTCAGGCCTTCAGGGTGCATCAGTAGGAACAAGCATGTCCAAGATGTACACAAAGTCCCTGATAAACTACGGCATGGTAGGGAGGACAGAAACTAACAGACATGGAAAGCACAGTAGCCTAGGCTAGAGAGCTTCTAAAAATAATTAGCAGACGTTCTTCTAAAAATAACTACCTCTAATTTATGTCAAGCATTTAGCCTAGCAACTTTTTTTGCTTAAACCAATCCCCTGACAAATTGTCACATAGTTTTTCCTTTTTCATGAAAGTGTGACATTAACCATACACTTACTCTGTTAGCCGTGTATTGAGTTCAGTGATGTCGTTGATGTCAAACCAGCCCATTTCCTGTCGTAGAATAGCATGAAAAAACTTTTGCCTAATTTTCTTAATCTGTCGGCCAGCTGCCAAAGTCCAAAATGAAACCTGTATATAGGCAGCAACCAGAACTCCAGCACCTAATCCTGAGTAATAATAGGCGTATCTGGAAAATAATTAGAAAGCCCTCTTCAAATGCTTTGATTTATTTATCTCCTACAGGAGAAATTTTCATCATTGGAAATTAACCAGTCTCCTAAACTGATCATAAAGACTGCACAGGACATTATGACATATACACATTAAACAGATGTTTTTTCTTCTTAAATAGTAAGATGATGAATTTCATGATGAAAAAAATCCATATATACTTGAACTATCATCCAATGCAAACAGATAAATTGTTGAGGTTAACAGGAAAAAAAGATGATAGTTAATGGCATATTTTTAACTGATGGCAATATTAAAGTACTATTTAACTTTTCTTCCATAATTATATTTAGGCTCACCTGTCATATTGTACTGAGAAAGTTCACTACTATTCATGTACTCAAAATACAAAAACAAACATAACAAATACAAGACTTTCAGTGTTTTCCATATCACTTATGCAAATAACAAAAAGCCTCTTCCTACCTGAAGGAGTCTAGAAATATTTTAAAAATACATGATAAAAGTCATCAATTTAAATAATTTGGATTGAAAGCTTAATCAAATAAATTGAAAAATAATGCTTGTGCATAATAAATTGTTTCAGCATTATTTTTTTAAGGTTTTTTTTTTTTTTTGAGATGGGGTCTCACTTTATAGTTCAGGCTGGTTCTGAACTCAGCTTTGAACTCAGCAATCTTCCTGCCTCTGCCTCCTGAGTGCTGAGATTACAAGCATGAGCCACCACGCCCAATATTGTGCTATGTGGTACTAATTGCTGATGAGTGTGGTCATCATGCCCAGCAGTGGTGTATGTGGTAACTGGAGATCAAACCTGGGCCCTTGGACTTGCAAGGCAGATGCTGGAACCACTGAGCTAAATTCCTGGCCCTGTTTTAATATTTTCAAATGTATTTTAATCAAATTTTATGCACTATTTATAGATATGTCTTGCAATCCTGCACCAACAGACAGGCAGTACTCACTTTAACCAGCAAAATTAAGTGAAATGCTGCCACGCAAACATTAGCTCATAGGGTTTTGAGGCTCCTGCACGGAAGACTGAAGAGGAGAAAAACACCGTGACACTATTGTCTTAATTAGAAAAGCTGGAAGACCAGTGGCAAATTGTATGAAAGTATTATATTAATATTAAATTTACTGCAGTTAATAACTGCATCCTGTTATGTAAAAGAACATTGTTATGCTTAGAAGCCTCTGAAGCAAGAGCTGGAGCACAAACGAATACCGCGGGTGACTCAGGAAAGAAGACAGGCACTCTCTACACGTTCTTTCAACTCTGATATTTCAAACTATTTCCAAATGAAACATTAAAAACAGCATACTATACACAAATATATGTAAATTACCTAGTCATTTCTTCTTCCAAAATTCTGCCTGGATTTAGCTGTGACAATGAAAAATTCACTAAATAAAAACAAAAGAAAACAAAAACATTTTGAAAGATTGAACTATTAGTATTCATTGCCAGAATTAAAAAATCTGCTATGAATGTAAATAATGAGCTATGTATAAAAGACCTTACAGGTAAGCTTCTCTAAGGAAAACTCTTTCTCTTCTTTTCTCACATCCAAGTATACTTTCCACCTTGCCTAGGGACAGAGTGCTGTGGGCCCAGCTGGGGCACATGAGAGCCCCAGGTTCTCTCACCCCGGGGGTCTGGCCTTTCCTCTGCTGCAAGCAGAGACCCAGGCACAGATATGCAAGGCACTGGAGACAATCAGAAATGATGAGGACAGAAACATGAGATTTAAGGAGCTCTTTTCTTCATGGTGGCTTAAAGTGCTTTGCAATTATTTGTTTCTGTAAATTTCATGATTGTATTTATTTTTCTCTTCCTGATTTGTTATGAGGTAAGAAAATGCCATGGAGGAATAAAATCAGGAAGATAACTGAGTCCCTCAAAGATAAATCAGTAGATCACTGGCAATACTGTATTTTGATATTTTTAAAGAAGCATTAGTGGGAATGAAATACACTGTCTATTAACTTGAGCTAACTAGAGAAAAAGTCAATGTACATTTCAAATTTGTCTTGTATTAATAATTGCTACTATTCTATGCTAGGTGTTACTGTCAACACTTTACACACATTAGTTCATTTAATTTTGAAAATAATCCATGAGATAAGATTGTTTTCTAGGTCCTCATTTTATAGAAAAGTAAATCAAGGCAGAGAGAAATAAAGAAACTTTTCCAAAGCAGTGCAGCTAACAAACACAGCAGTTTGGTTTACACTCTGCTACATGGATTGATTTGTGATAGTGATTTGCTTTTACTTTTTAAAAAATGTAAAGTAAAATATGAAAACAAATTGGTCATATGTACTACATTATTGAAATAATAAGATAAAAATTACCACAGCAGGAGGGTCATTTCCCATTTCCCTGGTCCTAGCAGAGAAACTGGTCTTTGTTCCTTCATCCTGTGTAAATAGCTCAGGGGCATGTTTTCCCAGTGCTGTGTATTCTTCTTATCTCTTTTCCGAAGGGAGATAAAGTTTAAGTTTATTCAAAAACTTACCTCAGGATTCAGTACCAGGGCATGCACGACTGAGACACAAATTTTTCCTACTGATGTGAAATGTTTCTAGCTGACTCTTGACTGGCCATCATGCCCTTGAAGTTCCCTTCTGCCCTATTCCTTTTCTTCTCAGCAGCTGGGGCAGTTCTGAGCACTGTCACCTTCCTGAGTTCTCACACAGGGAAACCTGGAGACATGCTTGGAACTGAAGGCTGCTGAGCTACTTTCTTCTGCTGTATTTATACAACTCACTATGAGGTGTCCTCCTGAGTAGAAATCAGGTGAAATATTAAATAAACCTTCTTTTCTTTCAACACTTATCTTGAACTTTTAAATTTTCTTCACAAAAAATATGATGTGTGAAGCTGACTCTCTGTTAGGAAATAAGATTGTGGGCATTCCAGATCTGACTCCCTTCTTCCTAAGTCCAAGGCAAAGAATGCAATCCAATTCCTGGTTCTGGACAGGAAGCCCAAAGTTTTGGCTCCCCCATCACAGATAAGACAATTGTTAAAGGAAGGGGTGGGGAATTCACAGAAGAGTTGGGGCCTCCATATCTGAAAAGAGACAGGACCTAGTACCTAGGATACTTCAGCCTTCCCAGTACTCCCCAAGGAATCATCTGGCTTTGTCTTCTCACTGTCACTGAGAAACTTGAAAGAAAAATACTTCCAGACTCCACCCAAGTTCAGTTAAATCAGAACCTATGGCTGCTTCTGGAGGATAATATTTTTAAAGACATCCATGGTGATTCTAATGTGATAGGAGGATGGAGACCTCTCACATCTACTGCTAGAACAAGAAACGGGGGACTCCCTGAAGCTGTGGATTTATTTCAGAGAGTTCCTACACAATCCATCCATGTGGCAGGCAGAGAGACAGAAGTTTAGGGCAGATGTCATACTTTCAAGTTCTCATCTATATTTCTCCTGGTATTTATTGATCATTTATTATGTTCCAGACCTAATAGTCTTTACATAGACTGCTTCTTTTAATTCTATTCCTAAGCCTGTAATCACCTTTCAATAATGGAAACATTGAGGTTAGAGAGAATGAGTGATGTTCCATGAGAACACAGATGTGAGTGCTGGGTCTGAATAATAAGAGCATCCATCAGGGGAGCCAGGAAATGGTGTCCTCATTGTCATATTTGCTTCCCGAAGTGAATCAACACATGTCTTTTTCAATTCTGCCTAGGGCTTCTTTTATAAGACAGGATTATTCAGCACAAAACAAAGAACAGATACAGTTTAGACAGTGTGGGCACCGCAGATGGTTAGTTAAACTAACCTGGGGCTCAAATACATCTTTCCCCCTCAATGAAAAGGCAATGCAGAAGGTGCAGGGTGCACCAATTTCCCTGCAGAATTTTTACATTTTTATAGTTCCATAGATAAAAGACACCAAGCTCATGATCCTCTGCAGAAGAGCTGTTTTCTGTTTTAGATAGACTGCTCTGTGCATAGTTTCTGATGGAACAGCTTTGTCATGGAGTGCCTGCTGCCAAGGACAGGCTGTGCTCACAGTGGATCATTGTCAGACGTCTTGTAATCAAAATCTTTATCTCTTTTGGTACTTCCCTGTCTTTTGTCTTCCATTCAGTTCAACTGTTAAAAAAAAAACTAACAATTAGGGGCCGGGGATTTAGCCCAGTGGTTCCGGTGCCTGTCTTGAAAGTGCAGGGGCCCGGGTTTGATCCCCTAGTAACCACATACAATACTGGGCGTGGAGACTCATGCCCAGCAGTAATCGGTACCACATACCACAGTGCCGGGCGTGGTGGCTCACGCCTGTAATCCCAGCACTCGGGAGGCAGAGGCAGGAGGATTGCTGTGATGTGAGCTGGAGGCTGAGCTCAGGGCCAGCCTCAACTACAAAGCAAGACCCTATCTCAAAAAAAAAAAAAAAAAAAAAAAAACCTAACAATTATAAAATACTAGTTCTAAATAAACATCATCTCTGTCTCATGAATTGGCACTTTATCATTGAAAACCCCCAATGGTTTGCCATCACTGGGGGCTGCAGGTAAGTACCCTATCTTCTCCTAACACCTATGATTTTTATCAAACTCTACCGCTCTGAATTTATCAAGGAGAGCCCTGAGTTTAGAGTGAATCCTCTTTAAAGACTTCATACTCTCCAAAAAGGAGAGTGACTATTCAAAATTCATAACATCTGAGGGACTTACCATTCCAAAGCCTCCAAGAGAACCCACAGGTATCATGACAGTGTGATTTTAGAGAACCAAATGCCTTAAACTGCAGTTTGTATAATTTGGAGGTTATTGAAACAGAGTTGGCAACTCTCACAATGTAATGCTCTCAACAATCACTGCTCATGCATTTCCTCACAAGACCTTGAATTGGCCCTGGACATAGCACACAGTATCTGACTGCCATGACTAGCTTCAAAGCCATTGATTGCATAACTAGTAAAAGTACAAAACAAGCAAACTGTTCCAAATTGCAAATTGTAAAATAATTCTCAAGTTAGTAAGAACAGAACAGGACTAGTAAAATTGATCCAAAAGTGAACGTATGTGATAAGTTAATTGTGTGTTTCAATCCTTTATATATTTTAAAACTTGTGATAAAAATACATAGCTACTTTTAAGTCCATTAGTCCAGCAGTGCTATGTTCACACAATTGTGCAACCAATCTTCTAAAATTTTTTATTTTGAAAATGTAAACTCTATGCCTTTACTTCTTCATCTAAAAAGTGTCTGTTCATTTCAGAGGCCCATTTTTTAATTGAGTGTTTATATTGGGGGAGGCTGATTTTTTAAAGTTTTTTAAAATACTCTAGATAGTAGCCTTTTGTCTGAGAATCATCTGGTAAAATTTTTTCCAATATTGTAGGTTGTCTTTTCACTCTGCTGGTGGCTTCTCTTGCTATGCGGAAGCTTAGAGAAAATGGGAGCGTAGGGGTCAGTAAAGAAAGGAAGGAAAAAAATTGATAGTTAAAAAGGAAACAAAGTTTACAACTATGTGTGTGAGGGGTTGTAGGGAAGACAGGGGAATGGGAAAAAATGAGAATCAGAATGTGTCATGCACTGATACAAACTCTCAATGCTGAATGTGATTGTAATGCATATATAAAATATATCAATAAAAGCAATTTTTAAAAACTCTCTACCAATTAAATAAGAACTTTTCACCACCTCCAATTGCTGGTAATCACTATTCTATTAACTGTTTTTATGAATTTGACTGCCTAAAAACATCATAAAAATGGAATCATATAATATTTGCCTTTTTTCTTAACTGGCTTATTTCATTTAGCATAATGTTTTCAAGTTTCATTCATATTGTAGCATGTATCAGAATTTTCTGTCTTTTGAATGCTGAATAATATTCCACATTTCATTTATCCATTCATCCATTAATGTGTTTTTTTTAAAAAAACTGAGTGGCAATCAATTTTTTATTAGTAAGTTTCATTATGGACATTATCCTGATTGTATATAGATATCTATCTTCATATATATAAATATATGTAGTGTGTATATTTTATACATGTATACATAATTAATATGTAATAGATCTAGACCTCTGTAGAGTAAGTGGAAAAGAAATAGAAAATTCCCATTTCCCCCACTTCTTAAAGACTTTTTAAGGGGTTCTGACCTACTCTGATGTCATATTCACAGTGTTTGTGTGAAGGGTTCAGTCCCTGGTCAAGCACATGCAATCCATACAAACTCTCCAGATCATATTTCTTTCTCCTAGCGAAGACACAGTTATTTGTCCTGGGAAAAGTATCCCTGGTCACAATCATGTTTAGGATGATGGAAAGTCCTGGCTTAGATCTCGTTCTAACACTCCAGCAGTGTAACTATGACAAGCTCATTACTCTCTCCAAATCTTCATTTCTTCACAGAGCATAAAAAATAAAGTGTCACCAATTATGGACAATTGTTCTCACAAGGGTTAGGTGAAATTCCGCTAATACTGTACTTATCATAAGACCTAGCACCTAGTAAACTCAATGAAAGAGTATTATTTTTATTTTTTAAATGATATATTCTGTTCAAAGACCATAGTATTTGAGAACAGGTAAACCATGTTTTGGTAGGAGCTTGTTATAACTGTTTCTGTATTTCTAAAAGGCATTCATATTTATCAACATTTATATAAACATATCCTATTTTATTAATGAGGCAATTGAATTTCTTTAGATAGTTACATCCCTACAACAGCATAGGCCATATGTAGTCTTCAATCAGTGAACACCGAAAATTCCTATGGAATTCTGTCAGATGCTGGCGTGAGCATTATAGCTTGGTGGCACAGATCTGTAATCCCATGATTCTCCTGGAGGATAAGGTAGAAGTATCATGAGTTCAAGGCCATTCTGGACTAAAGTAAGACCCTATCTCAAAAAACAAAAGAACAAGGACAAAAAAATATGAGGTGCATTTTTCTCAGTTGTCTTTCTATGAAAGTATCTCTTCATTTAAGGTTTTGTTTTAATTCTATATTTGTGCTCACTAAAACATCATTCAAGTCTTTTCTAGCCCAGTAACCTCAAGATATCATAGAGAAACAGACCATCCAGCTTGGTAGAAACCATAGAAATTGTCCTTGTTATCTAGAATTTTGTCAATAGGAAAGTAAGAATGTTTACTGGATCCCTTCCATAGTGATATCACCAGCGCTCTTCGTGTAGGTCTCTTTGACACAAGAGATTCCTTTGTGTCATCAGTGTTTACACCTTTTGGATGAGTTCCAAAACACACCCTCATACTGAAGCCATTCACACTTTGGTGAATGCTACATCCAGTTCTTGTCAATCTCATTATTTAAAAATCAGACACAGAAATGTGTATATTTTAGGTGACACAGTAAAGAAGAAAAAACGCAAAAACAGATCCATGAGCTGCCCACAGTGGAGAAATAATGCCATTCTAACTGACATGCCTTGAAATTGTTCACTAATGGGAGAGCATAGACCCTGGCATACACATCTTTTGCTGTCATCCTGCTGTCTTCAGATAAATTGGCTTCCATATTTGATTTATATGCAAAGCTTTATGTGGATTTCCTTTTCATGTATTAAAAAAATCAAACAATATATATTATTTCCTGAGTGTTAAATGAGTATTTGAGGCATTCTCTAAGAATTTTACAATTCTTTTCTGCTATCTAGAGTTTTCCAGATGTCTAATTCATTTAATGAGTGAATAACAAATATTCAGAATCAATTTCTAATCTTTGCTCAGAAATTTCATGATTTAAAAAAGTAGAGAAATGATTACCTGGAAAAGAGAAGTTTCCAGCAGTGTTCATAAATTTATCCGTCATTTCCCCAAAGACTATCATCATGAGGGGAAGACCTGAGCCATGCGCAGTGGCCATTATGGTGCCCAGGAACATGAGCACTTTGTCCTGCCAGTCAGCGTATCGAAACTAGAAGGAAAGAACTTGGCTTGTTACATGAAACTCTTATTCTTCATGCAGTTATATACTCTGTGGATTTTTATATCAAATCAGCACCATTTTAATAATGCAAAAGAATATTTTAGAGGAAAATTGCAATCCAAATCATTGACAGATTAATAATTCTATTTATCTTGTATTCTCTGAAGAAATCAATCTAATTCTGTTTCATCAGTATCTGATTTGGGTAGATGACTACAATACAATCAGAAGGGATAAAGGTTTGATTCCTTTAACAAATACTGTTTGAGAGAACAGCTAAGGGCAAACATCACACACACACACACACACACACACACACACACACACACACACACGCTTCACATCCTTTAAAGCAATATTCAGACTATTTCAGAGGGAGAATTAAAAATAAGAGGCAAACAACTTTGCAGAGTGTTCAGCTCCTGGGGAAGTCTTGCTCTGGAGGACGCTAGGGCAGTCAGGAGAGGAGTACTAGAGGGCAGGAAGGAAATGGAAAGACTGAAGTTGCGGACAGCCAGGCGGCAGACACCACGTGGAGGGTTTAAGTAACAGCCTCTGCAGAATTGTCGCAGGGCTGTCACAAGATGCGGAGAGGATATGAGGGAGGTCTAGAGTCCTGCTGAGCCACACCAAGAAATTTGGACTCAGCACTCCCTACAGAGAGGAGAGAAGATGCCAGTTATAGTGAAGGGCAAAGCCCAAGAACTAACCACAGATCTGGCCCATAACATAAACAGTTTTATAGTTTATTTTTCCCCATTTTTTCCAATTTTAACCCTCTAGCAATAATTTAATTGACCTTTCTGTGGTTTTTCTTTTTGTTTTTTTTCCTCCTCTGCCTTCCAGACATCTTTCATTTGTTTCCACTTCTATAGCTTTCTTCTACCTCTTGCACTTTACCTCTTTTGAAACATTTTACTTGTTAATTTCCTCCAGCACCTCTTTATGGGACAAAAACAGTTATCTGATCATGAGTCAGGACGGTGAAGTGAATGCTGAGGGCTGAAGCTGGGTCACACTGGGTCAATATCCAGATGACGCAGAGGCTGGAAGCATGTGGGATGGACTGGGTATGTGTGCTACTGTTCTCAAAGAGTTCTGGAAGTTCCGTTGAGATCTAGGGGGTAAATTCCATTATTAAAACACACTGGACAGGCAAGAGCACTGAAAGAGACGTAAGGTCAGAACAAACGAATAGTGTAATGAAAAATAGAGAGCAAGTTATGCTAAGATTAATGTTACCAACAAGAATGACAGCTGGGGACAGGGAATTAGAAGAGGAGGGAGAGAGAATGGAAAAAAAGAACCAAGCTACAGTATGTAAAATGTACCCTCCCCCTAAGATCACTGTGAACTGCATGTACTACAAATCTGTACTAATAAAAAATTTTAAAGTCTTAAAAAATGAGCAAATGGGGAAGGATTCCTAAAATTGCTACCAAAGACACCTGCATCTCCAAGATTAATTTTCAGGAACTTCTAGGAAAGGAAAGAGTATGTTTGATCTGTCAGCCACAGTTCAAACAGGGTCAAGTGGTCATGGAATATTCTATTAGGCTACATTACATGACTGTGAAGAACATTTTAATCCTTTTTGTGTTAATTATGTTTTAGTTTCTTTTTTTTTTTTTTTAAGGTTTTTTGAGACAGGGTCTCGTTTTGTGGTTCAGGCTGGCCCTCAGTTCAGCCTCCAACTCACATCACAGCAATCCTCCTGCCTCTGCCTCCTGAGTGCTGGGATTACAGGCGTGAGACACCACGCCCGGCACTGTGGTATGTGGTACTGGTTGCTGCTGGGGTGAGTCTCCACGCCCAGTAGTATTATATGGTTACTGGGGATCGAACCTGGGTCCTTGTGCTTGCAAGACAGGCACCGGAACCACTGAGATAAATCCCCGGCCAATTAAGTTTTAGTTTCTAAGCTTCAGTTTAAAATTAGGTGAATTTCACAAAACTGTAAGCAAATCTAAATCTGTTTTTAGTGATTTTCAACAAAATAATGTATTCCTAATTCTATTGCAACAGAATTTTATCCTGAACTATATCAGAACAAAAAAGACCTACTCAGAGGTATAATAAAGACTAAGTTGGCAGGTCAGGGATTTAGTTCAGTGGCTCCATGTCTGCCTTACAAGTGCAAAGTTGTGAGTTCTACCCTTGGTACTAAAAAACGAGAGAGAGATTATGTTTAGATTCACTTTAAACTAAGGCTTTTAAATTGAAATGAAATTTTCTGTTTCTTTCAAATGGTATGTAGTATTTTGTTTTGTATAGAAGACAGATTAAAGCCTTGTGTATGAAGACCAGATTTCATATTACAGACAAGTACTATATTACATTTTTTAAAGAAGAGATTAAACAAAGCTCTGTGGTCACCTGAGACATGTACACTGTGTAGATATCTTAGAGCAGTTCTCCTCATTTACTGCCTCAACTGGGGGCTTCAGCTGAAATGGCACTAACTCAACTTCTTTGCATCCATAAAGACCATCACTAGGCTGTTTCTTTTCTTTTTTCTTTTTTTTGACACAGGGTCTCGCTTTGTAGTTCAGGCTGGCCCTGAGCTCAGCCTCCAACTCACATCACAGCAATCCTCCTGCCTCTGCCTCCCGAGTGCTGGGATTACAGGCACGAGCCACCATACCCAGCACTGTGGTATGTGGTACTGGTTGCTGCTGGGTGTGAGTCTCCACACCCAGTATGATATGTGGTTACCAGGGATCAAACCCAGGTCCTTGCGCTTGCAAGACAGGTGCTGGAACCACTGAGCTAAATCCCCAGCCCTAGGCTGTTTCTTTAGATATATTAAAAGTGAAAAACAGATTAGATTTCTTTCAAAAATATACTGGCTCACCTTGAACCAGCAGAAAAGCACTGAAAGTGGTCTTAAGCATAATAAAATTTCTCAGTAGTTAATCCATATTTGACCAATTTTCTTGGAAACCAAATGTAAACATAGATTTCTTAATAGTTTTTACAGTTTCTATAGTTAACAGTCACCTTCTTTGTATGGAAACCTATTTTAAGGTAAACATGGGGGAATAAATGCAGAGATGGTAAGTTGCCTGGTGCTGCACACACACTTCCACTTTGAACTTACCTGCACACTTGGTAGCTGGCTTGTCAGAGCCAACCTGCCACTGCCTCTGGAAAATGTTTCCAACACCTTTATCAAGCCAACCCAGACAGCACAGACCACCAAGGAAATCTGTTACTATTGTAACTTTTGAGTCAAATTAAATGAAAGCTAAGGTTATTCCCATTTAGTATTCCACAGCGTGGGCCGGGGAGTTAGCTCAGTGGTTCCGGCACCTGTCTTGCAAGTGCAAGGACCCAGGTTCAATCCTTGGTAACCACATACCATACTGGGCATGGAGACTCACGCCCAGCAGCAGCCAGTACCACATACCACAGTACCGGGCGTGGTGGCTCACTCCTGTAATCCCAGCACTCGGGAGGCAGAGGCAGCGGCAGGAGGATTGCTGTGATGTGAGTTTGAGGTTGAGCTCAGGGCCAGCCTGAACCACAAAATGAGACCCTGTCTCAAAGAAAAAACCTAAAAACTAAAATAAAATAATAAATAAATAAATAAATAATATTCCACAGCTTACCAATGCTAATGGTCCAATCAAATTCACATTCTTCACTATTTTCCTGTCTTGGTTGCTATAAAAATACAGTTAATTGAAAACTGTTACAAAAAGCTTCACAGTCAAACATAAATCTAAGTAGTTGTGATAATCAATTATAATATTTTCAGACATAAAAAATGATGTCCACATTGTAACAAACACTCCAGAAAGTGGCCAAGTAGGGAGGTACTGTCCAAGGTACTAAGAGAACATATAGATAGTGAGCCCTTGCCTTACGGCGTGAGCACTAGGGAAGAACAGTACCAGCCACCCCATTCAACATTTCTTTGTCTTTACAAAGCACAAACCTAACATTAGTAAAGCCTGCTCTCCTGAAGGACTATGGGAGCTGTGTCTGGAATGTACCTAGAATTCAGCTTCTTCTCCCCACTTTGCCCACCCACAGAGGGCAGCCTCCACCCATCTCTCCAGTGTCATGGAGTCCCATCCACTTTACTCTCAGACAGCAAACAGCATCTAGAGTCAGTATGGGGTGCCCCATTTAGTCTCTGCTCTCAACCTATAATGGCTCCTGTTTGTCTCAGAGTAGATGCCAAAACCTTATGGTCCATACTGTTTCTTTTTTCTTCCCCTCTTTCTTCCTCCTCCGCTATGAATTCAACTCAGGGGCACTCTCCCACTGAGCTTCATCCCCAGACCTTTATTTTTCAAATTTTGGAGAAGGTCTCACTATGTTGCCCAAGTGGGACTTGAACTTGCGAGCCTCTTGCATTCAGCCTCTTCATTACCTTTCTGTCTATCTGTCTCACCTTACCTCTGCTTGTTCTGCTCCAGACACACTGCTCTCTCTGCAGTTGTATGGATACCAAATGTGTTATATCTCAGGGTCTTCGCATGGTCACCCCTGCCAGGAAGGCTCCCCCAGCCCTCATCTCACTTCTTCCTAGTCTTTCTGAGATATTGACTTCAAAAGATGGCCCAGGATAGGGTACAGCCCATGATAATAACTATGCTAAGCTCTGGGTTTTAGTCCAGCATCATGAGGCTGGGAAATGTTCAAATAATACCTTTCCAACCACTCTACTTAAAATAGCAAAACATTTCCATCTTGCATACCTCATTTCCTACAATCATATTCGTGTTTTTCCATAATATCATTATCTTCTAATATAGGCTGTAGTTCACTTATTTAGAATTCAGCTACTTATTACTTACTAATATATACTTTATTTGTCCATCCACCATATAGTACTATAATGAGGATAAAATTTGTTTTGTTTCATTTTACCTAGAGTGACTTTGCCCAAGTAGATGATAAATTTTACTCATAAGACTCACTCTCAATTTACATAGAGTTTTTACTACAACATTCAATGAACATCTGCCACTGAACATGTTCAAAAGAATGGGTCATAGGTACAAGAGTGGAACGAGCACATACCTACATAAGTTTGATAATTAACATTGTGCTTGATAATAGAAGTGGGCTTAGCTTCCTTTGAATGTATAATCCTTGATCTACTTTCAAAAAGATCATCTCATTTCAACTCCTATTCCTAATTCTCTGTTTCTCTAGTGAGTTACTCTGCCCAGCAAGGGCTCTGAAGTCGTCCTGGGTTCTAGGCACTGCCATAGCCCCTAAAGGACAGCTCCTCTTCACCCTATCCAATGTTTACCCATCTGGACACATAAATAGCTTTCCTCAGGAAAAAGCCATCTTGCAATGGACCCTCTGACTTAATTGCCAGCTGGTAAATACCACATTTTCTAATAGAAGTAATATCAGTCCTCTGCTTTCCCAATTCTGTACAGCAAATTTAAATTTCTGTGGATGAATCCTGTGACACTCAGGAGTAGAGCAATGTCACTCCAAACAGAAGCAAAATAATGCTTTGGTGTGAGCATAAACAGGCACATTTTCAGTGAGCAATCAGGGTCTTGCAGACAAGGACAAACTACAGAACCTAACAAGCTGGATCCATAATGACGCTGACCCAGCCTAAACTCTGGGGCTATAATAGCCTCATAAATGACCTGAGGCTGAAGACCGACTTTATTCACTTTTCTCGCAGGAGAGAAAGATACATACCAGGGACCCTGCCCACCTGCCCTAGTAGAGTGCAAAGTGGCCTAGGGTCAGGCAGCTGAGGTTTCCTGTGCCAAAATAGAACCTTCTGTACAAGCACAGTTTCGGGCAGGGTGGGCCTAACCAGAGGAAGGTGAAGGAGGATTCTGCTCAAGACCAGAGGCAGAGCCCAGCAGCAGCCACACAGAGGCCAGGCCACCTTAAACGGTGGGAAAGTGGCCTCCCAGGAGGAGAAGGGCAAAGGCCCAGGGGGAAGAGGGGACTGCTCTCGTGCAGGGGAGAGAGGTAGGGTCTGCTCCAGCAGGGGAGAGAGGTGGGGTCTCTTCCAGCCAGGGAAGGGGTGGGGTTCAGGCCCAAGGGAGGGGTGAGGCCACGCCTCACGCCAAGGTGCAGAGGATGGACCACCACCTCGGCGGTCCGCAGTGTTCCTGGGCATGGACATTTCATTAAGTATGCTCCTACCGGCCCCGGCTGTAGGAATCCTCACTACGAGGCCGCTCCTTCCCGCCCGCTGGGACCCAGACCCACCTGCAGCTGCGCGGGTCACTGTCGCCTAGGGGGAGCCCGTTCCTCCTGGCCTCCAGCTCCATCTCTCTCTCTGGAACGGACAGCAACTTTAAAGTCTCCACCGCGCCAGTCCCACGCCCGCTCTAAACCCCCGCCACCAGGCCCCACCGTCCTGGGCCTTCCTCCCGGCGGTCCACAGCCCGCCCTCTCCCCGCACACCTGGCCCGCTGAGGGTCAGAAGCTCCTGGGCACCGCAGCCGGACTTTGTTCCCCTGGCTTGGAACGGTCTGACACCAGTCCCACAGACGCCTGCCTTGCAACTGATTGTCACACCCCCTAGGTGGCCCTCGGTTTTCACTTTAACCCAGTGGGAGCTCAGCAGTTACAGGAGTGCTCAGCTCCCAGGGCTTGCATCCGGTCCCCCAATCTTATTCCAAATTCTGGTCTAGGACACCAAAGTGGCCCAAAGGAGGAGCAGGACAGCAGCCTGTACCTTCAGTATATGCTCGAGGCCAGAAGGGACTTAGGATTGTCCTAATAAAAACCTATGTTGTTACAGATAAGGACACCAGTGCCAGGAGAGGTTGAACACTCCTTGACACTACAGCCTCTTGAGTCCAGTACCATTCCCTCTGGAATAAGTGCTTGTGTCATCTAGTCCTCTCTGATTTCTCCTGTCTTCCCCAAAGAAAGTTGTCAAGTAGCCAGCAGCAGGCCTCATGACTTCAAACTTCCAGCCTCACATCTCATTAAGTATTCAACTTGGACTCTGCTCATTTCTCTAGAACACAGTATCTTCTTCCTAACATAAGAATGCAAACTTCTCCCCTTGCCTATCAGTGATTATGAGGAAATATTAAGAACAGATGAATTAAGTATGAGGTAAAAGTACTTGGTGCTGTACCCAAAGCGGTACTAGTTCTACAAATACAGCTAGCTCCTTGCTCCCAGTTGGACAGAATTATCTGCTGCTCTTGGTCTTACAGTCTTACAACACAGTGCTGGCCTCATGGCTTGGTCAGGTTGCAGACAATCTAAAAGCCAAGTACAGTAGAGAAGAGATATCTTCATACAGATCCTGATGGGAATCTCATGTCTGCCATTCACCAGCCACTTGACTTAGGCAGGTTATTGAGTTTTTGATTCAGTCTCTGACTCTGTAAAATAGAGGTCCGAGAAGATTAACATGTACGAAGTGCTCTGCACACAGGAAGAACATGATAGGTGCTGTTACCTTAGAAGTTCAGAATGGGCAAAGGGGAGGACCCTAAAGAGTACTGGCCACTCCAGCACCCACTGTCATCAGCTTGGGCTGCCCCAAGCCACTGTGGACAGTGAGTGTGGGATTACATAACAGACACTGATTTACTTGATTATTTCTGCTTATCCAGCCTGCCACAATCATGAGTTTCTGTCTTCAGCCAAGTAGAAAGCCTCCTTTCTGTGAGCCAGCAGTGTGCTCGCTATCGGTTCCAGGTACTTTGAGACGGAAGCAAGTGGAATGAGTTTGAAAGAAGGCTTTGTGATGACCAGGGACATTATGAAACTCAAGAGATCTATGGGGCTGAGAAATTCTCTTTTGTCTCAAATAAAAGAAAGCTTGGGGTATTAAAAAATAGATCTTTAAAGAGATTCTGAGTTAAAACAAAAATAATCCAACAGAGTGCTGATGGAGAATGATATGTATTTGCTCCTCGGCTGAGTCAACTCACAAAGCAGTCCTTGTAAGGGCTGTGAGCTACACACGGGAGGAAAAAGTAGAGGTTGGATTGAAAGCTTCTCAGAAGAACCCAGTCCTACAAGGCTGTGTTTGTGTATCACCTAGGGCTAGGGCCATATGATCAAAAGACAGTCTAATACCATAATTATGATTGCCAAAATCCCAAAAGGTCAGTCTCCACAGTGTAAAATCCCAGTAGCACAGTGGTAACCTGGTTCATAAACTGAATTCTTTGCATGATTCTAGTCATAAACCAAATTGGACTAGAAGTGAATCAAATTCAGGGCCAGGGATTTAGCTCAGGGGTTCAAGTGTCTGCCTGGAAAGCTCAAGGTCCTGAGTTCAATCCCCAGTACCACTTACCACAATTCTGGTCATGGTGGTTCATGCCTGTAATACCAGCACTTGGGAGGCAGCAGGAGGATTGCTGTGACTTTGAGGCTAGCCTGGGCTACATATTGAATTCAGGGCCATCTTGCTTGCAAAGTGGATTGAAAGAAATGCTTGCAAAGCAAGACTCTGTCTTAAAAAAAAAAAATCTTGAATCAAATTCAATGGTTTGACTCAATGTTGACCTCATGGAGAAATTTATTTGGTATATAATTACTGAAAATATGGGGTATTTTTTAAAGATTTTAAATACATTTATTTATACTTTTAAGAAGAGGTTTATTTGAGAAACACCTAAAAACTACAGAACAGATAATAGGCTATTTGTTACAATACAACAAACTAAATTTCTTTTTTGGCCTTTTTTGAGCTAGGCTTTTTCTATATTGTCCAGCTGGGCTTGAACTATGGCATCCCACCTGACTTAGTTTCCCTACGTGCTAGTATCACAAGCAGGCACCACCCTGCTTGGTCACAATTATATGTTTCTGCAGGCATGCTTAAATATACTAGGAATCACATGGATGTGATAATTATGAGCAGATGAGTATATTCATAAATAGGTCAGCAAGCCAAATAAAGAAACACATTACTGTGGTTGATAATTGTATTATCTAGCTTCATATCCACATTACCAGAAATATGGTGACAAGGCTCTGGAAAGTGTCTGGAAAGTTCAGTGAGAAATTTTAATCTGATCACTGCATGTGGTCAACCAAAGGGCCAAGAGCTCAAGAATTTCAGCTTTCACAAGTTTAGATGTTTAAGAGGTGCATTTCTTCACTTCCTGAAGAAGTGGAAGTGTTTTTACATACATACCTAGTGCCAATACCCAGACTCAACATCGTTATAGTGCACTTTCTCAGGACTGAATCTGTAAAAGAGCAAAAATTAATTACAGCTCTGTAAACATTTAAACAATATAGACTTCCAGTATTTGAAAAGATAAGTAGATGAAATACATAACACAAGTAACTGCAAAAAATAATTCTGATAGTTTAAATCAGTGGAAATATTAAAAAACAAAACCAACTGGGCCGGGGAGTTAGCTCAGTGGTTCTGGCGCCTGTCTTGCAAGCGCAAGAACCCGGGTTCGATTCCCCGGTAACCACATAACAGTACTGGGTGTGGAGACCCACACCCAGCAGCAACCAGTACCACATACCTCAGTGCCAGGCGTGGTGGCTTACGCCTGTAATCCCAGCACTCGGGAGGCAGAGGCAGGAGGATTGCGATGTGAGTTTGAGGCTGAGCTGAGGGCCAGCCTGAACCACAAAGCGAGACCCTGTCTCAAAAAACCTAAAAAAAAAAAAAAAAAAAAAAAAAAAAAACCAAAACAAAACCAACAAAAATATAAAAGTTTGACTTTCAGAATTTCAATATTCAAGGTTTTAATCTTGCTGGACTGTGGTTTTTGGCATTTCAACCTTCAGCCTGTAGGATTGTGATCACCTAGGTTTCTCTGTAATACAGCCAATTCAGGAGCCCTTTTAAATTTATTTGATAACATTGTAGCAACTCCTTGACTGATAATTCCTTTGGGTAACACATCCACTGACAAGCACTTACTGTATTTAAGCCATTGTGATATACAATATTTCCCCAGGCAGTAAGAAATCTTACCTTTTTCTCGGTGGTAGGATATTAAAATACCTGTGCATTTATGAAGGAAAGTGAAATTAATGTTCAATCTACTTTTAGAAAGAGGCTGTGGAGAAAAAAGGAACCCTTCTTCACTGTTGGTGGGAGTGCAGACTTGTACAACTACTGTGGAGGTCAGTTTGGAGATTCCTCAGAAAACTAGTATTAGAAGTCCCATTTGACCCTGCTATTCCTCTGCTAGGTGTATACACAAATGAATTGAAAGATTCATATCACAGCGACATATGTATATCCATGTTTATAGCAGATCAGTTTGTGACAGCCAAATCTTGGAAATAACCAGACTGTTCATGATGTGATTCTTTTATAGAATGGAGTATTACTCTGCCATAAAAAATGATAAGATTGAGTCATTTATATTCAAATGGATGTACCTTTAGGACATTCTCATAAGTGAAATAAATAAGTCACAGATGTGTAAATATCTTTTCTCTGGTATGAGAAAATGAAGATATAAATGAGCTCTAGAACATATAGTAGATATTGTTAAATAGAAAATATTTAAAAGGAAATGGGATGGAGGGGTAAGTAATGAGGGGAAAATAATGTGATGTATTAAAAAAAGGAAACAAAGCCTGTGTATATAGGGAGCAGGGGTTGTAGGTTGGGTAGGGGAATGGGAAAAAATGAGAATTAAGTCATGTCATATTATACTGGTACAAATTCTCGATGCTGAATGTGACCATGATGTGTATATATAACGTACCAATAAAGATTTGAATTTAAAAAAAGATTCCTATCTTTCTCTTTACCATCTTTATTTTCCATTTTTGCTTTATTTGGGATACGCAGGATATTTTTATTATTAGGTATCTTTATCATTAGCTTATAAGTATCCATTTAACATAGCATATTAAGACATGCATATTTCACTCATCACTGCTCTTTTTCTTCTTCCTGGATTTTAGAACTCTTGGATCTCATTTATCCACCTTTGGCTTTTACATGATTGTCATCATGTACTTTGTTTTTCCATACCAGGTATCAAATTTGAGACCTTGCACTCTCGAGGCAGATGCCAGAATTACTGAGATAAATCCCCAGACTTATCATGCACTTTTAATTTTCTCTCTATATATTTATCACTCTCACTGAAATATTTACAAGTTGATGCTCACTTAAATTTATCTATGTATTTATCCCTACATTTCAAAGCTACTAGTATTTTTTTTTTTACCTAAAGAACACTCTTTTTGTATTTCCTTTAGCTAATAATACACTTTCTAGGGTTTTTTTTTTCCCCTGAAAACTTACTTCACTATTATTTTGAGAAATTATAGATTACTTAGGAGAAGGGATTAGCTTACTGAATACTGGGAAGTGGTTATGAAACTACAGTAATTAAGGAAATGTGTGTTCGACAGGGATAATGCAAGTAACAGGAAACAAAGCATAGCCCTTGCAAGTGATGGAGCTAGAATTCTAACCCAGTGTTCCTGGTCACTATGCAGACCAGGACAAGGGAGATGAGGAAGAAGAGTCAAATATGTCAGGAAACATGTCCACCCTTTCATGCAGCAGCCCATCCATTGGTATTAAATTTCACTGTTCTTCTATGTCCCTTCTTCCTGTAGGATGTAACATGCAAATACCCATGAGTCCTTGACCTCTGTTATCTGTGTGGTCTGGTAAAACCATAACCAGAACTGATTTAAATTCCCCACCTACTGCAGTCATCACAAAACAGCAGAACATGTCTAGTGAGAAACACAAAATTATCTGTGTGGTCTCAGTATGGACTACACTGTCTTCTTTCTACATTCATTATGCTTATCATCCATTTCCCAGGGTATGGTATACAGAATTTCCAAGGACAAATATCGTGTTCTTTTTTACTCCCTATGTCCCAACACTTGAAAACATTTCCTTCATTCGTTGATTTCCCCTCTCACCTAGATGGTCTGTTTCCTCAGATTTTGTCCTTCTGATAGTCTCCACATTCTTCTGACTCACTGTGCTTCTTTGCTCACTAATGAAATTGAGGTGTTCCGGAAACTGCAGTTACCCCTACGAGGACATGTGCCTGCATACCAGTGACTGGCCCACACGTGGCCATCCTACTCATTTCTCTAAACAGACAGCCCTGGTGCCTATTTGCAGCCAGTCCTCCTCTGTGTTTTTCATATTGCGTATCCCAGCTCTCCGACCTTCTTAAGGTGCTACCCTTTGCCACCACCCTATATCCTCACTTCATTGTGCTGGCACACATGTTTCCTTTATCCTTTTTCGAAAAACATTTCTTTCGATCCACTTCCCCTGTTGCCTTCTCTACCATCACATTTCTTTCTTTCCTTCCTGAAAGAATTAAATCATTTTCTTTATCTCCAGGCTCCCTATTCTCTCCTTTACTAAGTTTAAACAGGAGTTTGCCCTTTCATTCTACTGAAATTCCTCTCCTCAGGGTCACTGATAATGTCTACATTGCTAAATCGAAAGGTCAGTTCTTTGTCCTTATTTCACTCGATAAACCCAAGCTTTGATAGATTTGTCACACCCTCCCCCTGAGTACACTCCCATCACTTTGATTCCAGGATAACACATTGTCCATGGTTTTTCATATGCTTTCCTGGTCATTTCCTTTGATGTCCTTCCTCTTTGTTCAGTTTCTGAGGTAACACTGCAGAGCTCCATGTTTGCTTACTGACATCTACTTCCTGTCTGACTCTTCTCACTCCCGTGGTCATCTCAGTGAGCCTCACAGCTCTGAATACCACCTGCTCCAACAGTTTCTATGTTTTGATTTCTATTCTAGACCAGAGAGAGAGTTCTGCTTGGAGTACTTGTTCCCATGCCCAGAAGTCTCTCCCTGAGCTCACAAGGCAGACACTCTTACTACCTGCAAATCTCTTCCAAGGGATCACCTTTTCCATAAGACCATCCCTAACTTGGGGCCGGGGATTTAGCTCAGTGGTTCTGGAGCCTATCTTGCAAGTGCAAGGGCCCAGGTTCGATCCCCGGTAACCACATACAATATTGGGCGTGGAGACTCACGCCCAGCAGCAACCAGTACCACATACCACAGTGCCAGGCGTGGTGGCTCACGCCTGTAATCCCAGCACTCATGAGGCAGAGGCAGGAGGATTGCTGTGATGTGAGTTGGAGGCTGAGCTCAGGGCCAGCCTGAACTACAAAATGAGACCCTGTCTCAAAAAATAAATAAATAGATAAATAAATAAATACATAAATACCATCTCTGACTTCCCCTTTGGGAACTGCGTCTCACTCCTCTAGGACTCCCAGAAACCCTTACTCTCCTTTGATTTTTCCCACAGTACTTATCAGCTTCTAGTATATGATGCCATTTGTAACTCATTTTGCTTCTCATCTGCTGTTACATGAGCAACATATGAGATCTATGTGAATAAAGATAATTTTTTGTTTTGTTCACTGAGAGAGCCAAAAATTGCCTCCTATGTGAAGTATGCGCCTGGTCTTGTCCTAGAGTGTGAGGATATAAAGGAAACATGGCATGGCTTCAGTACAGAAAGTATTCCTGTTCATAACATGTCTTATAAAGTTACAGGGCTTACATATACATTATTTCATTTGGTTATCAACATAAAAAATGGACAGGATATATCATGAATAGTTGTAAATTTCCTTTGATGAGTGTTATTTTTATGTATATCCAAAACTCACCAATAAATATTTTGCTTTAAAAGAGACAGAGTTGAAGGTAAATAAGTGAGCAGCTATTATTCTTAGAGAAGGGGAAATTGAGATTTCCAAGAGGAAGAGAGATATACAGCGCTACCAATGATGGCATTAGGATTCCATCCCTAGACACATGATTCCAATATCTGCTCCTATGTGTGTAGGGCAGGCTACAGTGGCAGGAGTCATGCTCATCTGATTGCTGGCCCCCAACAATAGTGGGCTCATCTAGTGCATATTACACTGTGACATAAAATATTTATATTGGAAAAAAATTTCAATCAGTAAGGGTCAACAGAGAACAAATTCCACCTTCCCAAGTATTCTGAATTTATATTTGAAAGTTAACAATTTTCCCTGAAGACAGTGTAATGGAAACAGTTCATAAATTGAATTTGGCTGATAATTAGGTTCTGTGGTGTTTACCCACTATTCACATTTGTGGTTGCTGTCATCTGAGTCTGGACTGTCCCCCTAAGATGCATGTGCTAGGACTAAAGCCCTGGTCCCCAGAGTGACCTCAATAGAAGATGGAGCTTTCGAGTGGTGGGGCTAGTGGCAAGTCTCTAGACTATGGGGAGGTCACAAAGGAGGCCAGGTCCCTGGAGCCTGTTTTCTCCTTCATCTTGGATGGTGATGTACACAGCTCTGCACCACCACACAATCTTGCCATGATGTGCTGCCCAGCCAAAGATATTTTACCCAAGGAGCTTTGACTAGCACTGTCTGTTCATGATGACTGTGCTGAGACATTGTGTGAAATAGAGTAAAGACATGAAGATAGTGCCCTCAGGTATAAAATATGCTATAAGCAGAATGAAAACTAAACAAATTCATTGAATACAATGAAATATAAAAAGGTACACAAAGCATATAAGAATTCAATACAGAAAATTTTCATAACCAACATATGATTTTAAGCTTCATCACCAAGGCTGATCTATAAAACTGTTGGCTAAAATACCCTTTCTAGTATAGAGGCAAATTTCAAGAACTTAAAATGAATTGAACTGAATGAAATATAGTAGACAATAATGAATATAACATCATTACTACCAATCATAACCCTTAACAATAAAGTTGATAAAAATTGTTTTCAGAGTTGTGTACAACAGACTGATTTGTGTTAATTTTATAAAACATTTTTATTTCATTTTTAGTCTCTGATACTTTTAGAAAACATTTTTCAGTATTTTTGTAAAAGAAATCTTTAAAACTGTCTTTTCACTTTAATCTAGTCTTTTCTATTTTCACATTTCCATTTCCTTTCTCTTAGTGTTCTGACCAAATTGTAAATATCTGCTTACATTTTTTGACTAATACTTATGTTTTTCTTTATGTTTTAGGCCGGGGCTCCCTACTCCCAAATATTTTAGTTTAATGAGGTTGAATATTTTGACTACAGGGAAATTTTTTTTAAATTTTTTTTTTATTTTTAGGTTTTTTGAGACAGGGGCTCACTTTGTGGTTCAGGCTGGCCCTGAGCTCAGCCTCCAACTCACATCACAGTAATCCTCCTGCCTCTGCCTCCCGAGTGCTGGGATGACAGGCGTGAGCCACCATGCCCAGCACTGTGGTATGTGGTACTGGTTGCTGCTGGGTGTGGGTCTCCATGCCCAGTATGGTATGTGGTGACCGGGGATCGAACCCAGGTCCTTACACTTACAAGACAGGCGCCGGAACCACTGAGCTAACTCCCCGCCCCAATTAATTTTTTTTTTCTTTTTAACTCAAGTAGTCTCATCTGTAGCTTGGCTAGAATAGGTACTTTTTCAAACAGCATGGAGAAATCCACGGGCACATCCTGTCTGAGTCACCAGTTTGAACTAGAAGAGTGGGAGCCGGGAGGTCAGTGCCCATGCTGGAAGAGGTGTTTGCATAAGAGAGATCTGGAAAGGGACAGTGAGCTCTTTTGGAAATAAAATTACCAGACTCCAATTTTGGATGAGGAATCCTCAGCTGAAAATTGGTTTGAGGGCCGGGGAGTTAGCTCAATGGTTCTGGCGCACGTCTTGCAAGCGCAAGGACCTGGGTTCGATCCCCAGTCACCACATACCATACTGGGCTTGGAGACTCACGCCCAGCAGCAGCCAGTACCACATACCACAGTGCCGGGCGTGGTGGCTCACGCCTGTCATCCCAGCACTCGGGAGGCAGAGGCAGGAGGATTGCTGTGATGAGTTTGAGGCTGAGCTCAGGGCCAGCCCGAACTACAAAGCGAGACCCTGTCCCAAAAAACCTAAAAAAAAAAAAAAAAAAATTGAATAATGAACTCTGAAACTGGCAGGTTTACACCAAAAATATGGGTATATTTATCGGTAAAATTAAATTTAGTAATTTTTATAAGATCCTTCTTCTGACTAGCAGTAGTAAGAAGCTATGACCGATGATGAAAGTTATGTGGTGATAAGAAATTACTTATTTTGTCAGAAAATAAATCATTAACTTGTAATTCTAATGACACAATAATAAAACAAATGAATTGTTCTAGAAACAATTTGTTTAAGCTGATTTTAGACAACAAAATTTATTTCTGAATGTACATATTACAGATACAATTAAATGACTAACACTATTTCTGTTTTTTCTAAGATATAAACATTATCTTAATATATCTCTATTCATATGATACATTTTCTTCAACATATGAAATAGAATACTGGAAATATTAATTACTTTTAAATATTTCAGTCAGACACCCAAAAGCAAAGTGTTTTGCCAATACAGGAAAGACAGCTACAAAATAGCCGCCGCATGTCTGAGGCAGTCTCGTCATGCTGCTCCTCCTCAGTGCCCAGCACCACCTAAGCCAGGTTTTAGTAACTGACCCTTGATACATAAGGAATGCTTTGGCTGGGTTTTAAGTGATACTTGTATACTATCTTTTAAAACTCAACAAAATTAGGGGTTTTTAAAAACATATAAATCATTTCATTGGAAGGCAGGGTCTTATTTACCAATAATATTTGGCGATAAAGAAAAGTATGGCCATTCACAGGCATTTAGCTTAACAGAGACAACATAAAAAGTATGTATCATGAATAAACAAGCCACCATCTTTAACAATTTAATATCATGACAGTGAGCTTTAGGTAAGAATATATTATTAGCAAGCTTTCTGCTCTATGACTGGACACAATTTGTATTCCTAATATAGTAACATTAGAATTATTTTTCAAAGTTCCTGCGGAGCTGTACTTATTTTGCTTCCATGTGAACTGCTGTCATTGCTACTGTGTCCAAGCCTAGAGGATAAACTTTCTGAATCATAACCTACATCTTTTTCTTTCTTTCTTTCTTCATCTTCTTCAGGGAAACATCTGTTCGTTAAGGCTAACTTGTGAAAAGCTTCTTCTGCTGAGTATTTGGTCTGCCCAGAAACATAAGCCTCAATGTTCTCAGAGCTCAGATGGCTCTGCAGGAAGAGGTCAAGGCTGTTGTCTGAGAGCAAAAGTGCGTTCTGGAGGACTTTTCTGAGAAAATCTTCCAAGCCCTGACAACACTACTCAATGTGCAGGTGATTGTTCCTATTGAAAAATAGGTTTTAGACAGAGTTCTGGGAGTTGTACCAGCAAGGCATTACTCTGGAGTCTATCTCAGCCACACAAATTCTGTATATCTTCTTCATACACAGGACATTTTCATTGTAAAACATAATGCTATTAGGGTGAACGCATATCTCATAGTCAATGTAAGAATGCCAAAAATCCTCCTTCTGAATCCTGGAGTCTTGGACCCAGACACTGACAAATTCCTCTTTCTGTTGTTCTGGAAACATCTTCAGCACAGGATAAGAGCAGGGGCTTGTAGCTATTATCTCCCTTTCCTCTGTGTGTGTGTGTGTGTGTGTGTGTGTGTGTGTGTGTGTGTGTGTGGTGTATGCACGCGCATGTGCCTGTGTGTGTGTTGTTTTGTTCTGCAGTACTCAGAATTAAATCCAGGGCCTTGATTATGTTAGATACATACTCTACTACTGAGCTGTTATACCTCTATCTTTTAAACCTATTATAATGACTTTTGCTTTACTCTATAAATTTTGCTGCTCAGTTTTATTTGTCCTAAGAAACATTATTCTTCTTGATTATCCAATAAAACACTGTTCATTCAAAGTTTATTCTTTGATATCCATGTAATTGTGTGTGTGTATGTGTGTGTGTGTGTGTGTGTGTGTGTGTGTATATATATATATATATATATATATATATATATAATTTTTTTTTTAGGTTTTTTGAGACAGGGTCTCACTTTGTAGTTCAGGCTGGACCTAACCTCAGCCTCAAACTCACAGCAATCCTCCTGCTTCTGCCTCCCAAGTGCTGGGATAATAAGTGTGAGCCACTATGCCTGGCAATGTGGTATGTGGCTCTGATTGCTGGTGGGTGTGAGTCTCCATGCCTAATACTGTTGTAGGTGGTTACTGTGGATTGAACCCTGGTCCTTGCACTTGCAAGGCAGGTGCCAGAACCACCAAGCTAAATCCCCAGCCCTGTATAATTTCTTTTGTTAGTTTCCAGTTTTATTCCATTGTGTCCTTAAAATATATATGTTGATTTCAATTTTTTGAATGTATTATGATTTGTTTTATTGGCTAATATATAGTCTGCCCTAGCGAATGTTCCAGGTGCTGATGAAAATATGTATTCTGCAGCTCGTGGTTGTTACTGTTATTATTCTTATTCTTTGGTCTGGATGATTTATCCACCGATGAAAGTATGGTGCAAAAGGCCCTCCCTACTATTGTGTTGAGTCCCTTTCTCCCTTTAGTTCTAAAGCTTCTTTTACAAACCTGGCCTTTATAAGCTCTAGCTTATATCTGCTTAATACCATGATCATTACCTAGTGACTATGTCTTTTTCAGGTTTTGTTTTCGATTCTGCTCTGCCTGAGTACAGCTACTGGTATTTGCTTTTGGTTTCCCTTCACAGGCAATAAATATTTCTACCTTTTTAGTCTGTGTCTTTCTGGTAAAATTAGTTTCTGGAAAGAAACATGTTAGCTTTGTGAGTGTGTGTGGTTGTTGTAGTCCACTCACACAGTTTGTATTTTTTAACTGGGAGATTTATTGCATTTATATTCAAGGTTATTTTTGATAGGTAAAAATTATTCCTACCATGTGATCTCTTTTGAAAATTGTTTTTTTCCTCTCTTGTTGGTTTTCTTTGTGCTTTGGTGGTTTTCTATACTGATAAGGTATGTTTTCTTTTTTGTGTGTATCTACTCTTTCTGTGGCTTTTATACTTCCATATGTCTTCATAGTGTTACTTATCTTTCTTTTGATTTTGGATGTAGGACTCCGTTAACAACTTTATTAAAGATAACCATTGATAATTTCTCTGGTTTTGCCATTCTCTTGGGAGGACATTATTCCTCATTTATGAAGGATAGTTTTGTTGACTACTTTTGAGTGGGAGCTATTTTCTTTTAGAATTTGGAATAAATCATCTCATTCCTTCCTGTTCTTCGAGGCTTCTGATGAGATATCTGCATTAATTTATTGAGGGTACACTGAAATGTGATTTGGCTCTTCTCTCTTGCAATTTTTAGTAGTCTGTCTTTTCCATACTATGTCATGGTATAGACACTTTTTTTTTTTTTTAAGTTTTTTTGAGACAGGTTCTCGCTTTGTGGTTCAGGCTGGCCCTGAGCTCAGCTCCAACTCACATCACAGCAATCCTCCTGCCTCTGCCTCCCGAGTGCTGGGATGACAGGCGTGAGCCACCACGCCCGGCACTGTGGTATGTGGTACTGGTTGCTGCTGGGCATGAGTCTCCACACCCAGTATTGTTATGTGGTTACCGGGGATCAAACCCTTGTGCTTGTAAGACAGGCGATGGAACCACTGAGCTATATCCTGGGCCCCTATAGACACTTTTTAATATGTCTATTGAGGGCACACTAAGCCCCCAAAACCTGGATGCCCACAGCTTTTCCAATATTAGAGTAGTTTTCAGCTATTGTTCATGACATAGCTTTCTATTCCCTTTCTCCTTTCCCTCACCTTCAGGTACTCCCAAACTGCCAGTTGTTAATTGACTGAGATTATAATATTCTTGAGGGATGTCTTCATTTGTTTCTCTTTTTTTTGAATCTGTGATATTTCAAAAGGCCTGTCTTCAACTTTAGTGTATTGGGTGTCCAAAACAACCTAGTGGTGGGAAGTGTGAAACAGAGAATACACACTGTGGCCAGGCAGGGGATGACTGCTCATTCGGCTTGGAAGGTTATAGCGGCAACTTGCGCCAGTTGGGGTGGCAGATCAGCTTAAACTAGATACATGGCTCTGACTGATTAGGATGGTCTGGACAGAAGTGCAGCTCTGCTATCAGTACAATATTTTGCTCATGGTGCAGCACCTGGTATCTAGAGATGGAGGAGGAGACAATACAAGTTTCTTTAATGGGGCAAACTATTGTGCAGATACAATAAAGCTCCTTGGACTCAGCTCCAATGCTATTCCTCTCACTAGAGTTGTCAGAAAAATAACTGGGGCTGTTAGGCTCTTTTGGTCACCCTTTACCTTACAGTAGGAAGTCTTCCTCAGCTGGAGAAATAGGACCACAGCTGACAGCACATTCTATTCTCTGTGCCGCTCTCCTAGGTTTCTGGGTCTTACAAGGGTTCAATCTCTCCCTGTGGTCCAGGGCTACTTGCCTCAATATGTATTGTATATGCATGAATTCTGATTCCTCTCTAACCAGGGATGGATGTTATGCTGTCTATAAAGCATTGCCTGCCTTTAGTGCCCTTGTAGAAGAGCACTCATTTCCTAGGGGTTCAGGAGCTTTCAATTAGAAACGCAAAAACATTTTCAGGATTGTAGACCAAAACACATTGCTTATTTTTATTTTTATTTATTTATTTATTTATTTTTGAGACAGTGTCTCACTTTGTAGTTCAGGCTGGCCCTGAGCTCAGCCTCAGACTCACATCTCAGCAATCCTCCTGCCTCTGCCTCCCGAGTGCTGGGATTACAGGTGTGAGCCACCATGCCCAGCACTGTGGTATGTGGTGCTGATGGCTGCTGGGCATGAGTCTCCATGCCCAGTATTATATGTGGTTACCAGGGATCAAACCTGGGTCCTTGCACTTGCAAGACTGGCACCAGAACCACTGAGCTAACTCCCCAGCCCAAAAGTACATTTCTATTGCGTGGCACACATCCCTGAACTTCAAAAACCTGTCCCATAGTCTCTGGCTGAATCCTCTGACACACTCATGCAAAGTGTCTCTTTAAAACCAATCTAAAAGCTGTCTTTAATAAACCAATCTTGTAGCAACCAAACAAGTCAAGTAATAGTACAAAGCCCTGTGTACAAAATGTTTTGGTGCAAGCATCCAACAAAAGACACAAGCAACCAATAAACAATAGATGACAACTTTTGATTACCTATACAAATCACAATCTAGAATCCAGTCAAAATCTTTAAGACAGTTATAAATAAAAGCAAACTCTTACCTCCTTCCTATTATCTTGGTGGAATCTCCAACATGTTAGAAAAGAAATACAACTTCCAGAGTGTTAAATGCCAAGTGTGCCAAGTTTGTGGCTCTGAAATATTGAGGAGTGATATCATGAACCAAAGGAAGAAGTGAGGAGAGTTTTCTTGGAAATAAGAAGAGAAATATAGCTTCTGGATTTCCAGGAGTGGTTCCTGTTGAGGTGGTCATCAAAGCCCTTTGTCAGGGGTAATTTATACAGCAGTCACAGTGTGAGAACAACATGGGTGAAAGTACAATTAATCTATACGATCCCAAGTATAGCTACTTAGCTAATATTGTTCCAGAAGGAAATCATTCACGTAGCAAGATTAGATGAAAAGAACAAAGACATTTTGGGGAAGGGATGGGTCCAGGTGTTCTGATCACCCACCTGGATGACTGATGCCTCTCTGCACTTACTGGACCAAGTGGTGCTATTCACAATATAATCTCAAATTATTATTTATCCCTTAGGGAGGCTCATAGGCCTGACCATTGGATCTTTATTTTGAGGCTTGGTCTTCTTCAGAAATGTTGCCAGCCATAATTCTGAAGTCTATCTTTTTCCATTGACTTTAAGAGTTCAGCCCTTCTCTGAATATTAATTCCTGTCTAACTCAGTTGATCCTAATACTGACAAATTAAAAATTACACCTTTGCCTCACAGTTTATTTACATTGGACATAGCTGCCTTAGGGAACTGATGAAACAGTTAATTTTGTGAAAGCTGAGTTCACAGTTTTATAATGATCAAAGAATGAAGTCACAAATCAAAAGGAGGAGATTTTCCCTGGAAATGAGAAAAAATGCTTTCTGGTTTCTCTAGGAAGGGAATCTGAAAAATAAAATTTATACATGGCTCCTTGGTCTAGAAATCTATGGACAAGTAGAGGAAGAGAATTGCTCAGTTGTTTAGTGGCCACCTACCTATCACAAGTGGCTCTGTGAATTTAAAATGACAGTTGGGACACAGGCTCTCTATCCCGGTTATTTAGCATGTAAGGTTTAAAGAACGTTGGAATTTTAGGGAAAAAATTGTTATTTTGCACTTTAAATTCCTCAAAACTCAAGAGTTTAGTAGGGAAGGGCTGCAACTCTCCTTAGTGGAAAGGAGCTGTTGAACCACGTTACCGGAGGAAGTGCATTCTTGGTCTCAAGTTCTCGTTCACCACGTATGCTTATTTTAGTTCCCTTCAATATAGCTGATCACCATCAAGCTCTATCTCAGGTCTTTAGCTAGCTGCCTTATTCATAAACTAACTAATCAACTACTTTTAGTTTCCCTTTTCCAGTCTCAAGCTTCCTTCTCACAAGGTCAGAAGTGTGATTTTAAAATAATTATATTCTTTGTATTTGTGTATATGTAGAAAACATTGTTATGACTTTTTTTTGTAATAGTAGTTTTTGTATTGAGCTACACATCCCACCCCTTCAGGTTTTATTTTGAGACAGCTTGGGTTTTGTAAAATTGCTAAGTTGCCAGGCTGGACTAGAACTCTTCAGTACTCCAAGATGCTGGGATCAAAGGAATATGCCTGGATCCCATATGACATTATATAAAGGTTAAATATTCATTTTTTTCCACATCTTGATTCTCATTTTTGTCATGTACTGGTACAAATCCTCAATGCTGAATGTGATCACAATGTATATATAAAATGTACCAATAAAATCATTTTTTAAAAAGGTTATAGGCTTTATATTTTAGACAGGATGGCCTTGAACTCACTATGTAGCCCAGGCTGGCCTCGAACTCACAGTAGTCCTTCTGCTTGTCTCCCTAGTGGTGGGACTACAGGCTTAAGTCACTACGCCCAGTATTGCGGTAGGAGAAACAGAAAATATTTAAAGGGAAAAGGGTAGGGGCAATGAGGGGTAAGAAAAAAATATGATATGATTTGATATGATATGAATTTTTAAAAATGATTTTAAAATATGATTTTTTTAAAAAAGAAAGCATATATGGGGTAGGGGGAGTTACAGGGTAAGTCGAAGAATAGGTAAAACTGAGAATTAACTCATGTCATATACTGTATAAATTCTCAATGTTGAGTGTGATCGTGAGGTGTTTTTAAAAGGTACCAATAAAGAATTCAATTTTTTAAAAAAAGCTAAATGCAATTTTCCCCCGGGTGGACAGATCCTCCCAATAGAAAAAAAAAAAAAAAAAAAAAAAAAGAAAGCATTCCTTAAGTAGATCCTTAACAACTGAACTAGATCCCACTCCCAACAGGGTGAGGAGAAAATAACAGCTGGAGCCCAAGCCCTGCTCTCCCTCCTTCAGGGCCTGCAAAGGGGTCCTGAATCCCGGCCAATCAGCATCCAGAGCCGAAGGGCAGGCGTCCCAAACTCTCGCTCATACTCTCGCGAGCCCAATGTTAGCCATTTCGCTTCATCCCCTCGGAAGTGGCCTCGCGGGGCTCATCCCAGCCTAGGGACGCTGTGACCTGCGGAGCCTGGGGTCTGCAGGGAATACGCTGGAAGCCCTGGAAGCCGAAATGGCAAGTGTGCGGCGGTGTCCTGAGACGGGAAGGAAGGCTGTGAAGGACCCTTGGGCTCGGGGAGGGGTCTGCGGCCTGTAGTCCCCGCGGCGACTTCACTACGGTAGCTGCGTCAGCTCTGGCTGTAGAGGAGGCTGGACACAGCCCTCCGATGGCGTCGACTCCTTTCCTCTCTGGGCCCCTTAACCCCGGCGGGAGTGCTTTCTCAGCCTTTAGTCCTCTTTGCCCTCTGAGTGAGGGTTAGGCCGGCAGTCTGGACCTCAAGGTCCTGCCACATCCCTGCAGAGCGACGTCAGTCCCCTAGGTGGGCTGCAGCTCTGCTCTACAGCCCACATCTCCAGATGCGATTGGTGACTGCTGCAGGATCTTCAGGACAGCCCCAGCTCTGCGAGCCTCCGTGTTCCCGGAGCTGCACTCTAAAGTCCCCAGCCCTCCTGGCTTTCTAGGATTACTCCTTTTCCTATACGGTCCCTGTGAGTCCTAAATGCGCGGGAAGCAGTGTCTGGAGAGCCCTGCCCTCTCCATCTAAGCTCTTCCTTTATCTGGCAACGTATTCCTTAACTTCCACTTCCCAGACCGTATTCTCTGCCTTTGTTTTTGGTGATGAGATTGGCCGTAGAGCCACACACCTTTTGGACACGCACGTACTACCCAGAGCTACATCCCTAGCTCCAAAGTTTACATGGGGAGAGGTTGAGGGTTGGACCCACGGCCTGCGTACTGATGGGCCATATTTGTTTTCAGAAGTTTCTTGACTTACTACATCTGTGCATGTATTTTAATCTTACAGCGGAATCAGAGAATTTTTAAATTTTGATCTCTTCCATTACAAATTAAGCAATTTAAAATTTTGATGGGATAGTGTACATTAATCTTATGTGAAAAGTTCACTTTTGTGAGTTTTATTATCGAAGGACATGTATAATCAGATTTTTCTATGTGCTTTTGTAAATTTTTACTTTTTGTAACTTCTATATACTTCATCTTAGAAATATTGCTTGCATTTGACAACTATATGAAACTTGTAGCCTTTCATATAACTTGTTAAACTAGACTCTGAAGGCCTAGGTTGTGGGGGGCAGGTAGGAAGTAACTGACATTGCCTCCTTCTTTGCATATCCTCTAGATTTCACTTCTTTGCACCAGCTGCCATATCCTCATGTGGTGTCACAGTATTCATCTGCACCTCGGAGGGGGCTGAATATCAACTAAACTGTTTGTCCAAATGGTTAATGGCAACTCTCATTTATCCTCTGTTCATGAGAATTCAGGTGTTCCATGTCCTTATGAATATTGTTTGTATTTGTCTCGTGATTATATTTGGTTTTTCTAACTCTCAGAGATACTGAAATTTTTGGTGATTGTTGAACATCAGATATTTCCTGTGTGTGACTGTTGAAATCTCTTGTGTGCTTCTCTTATAGGGCTTCTGTCCTCTATTACTTACATTATTTAGTCAGCTATAAAGCAGATAGTTTCTCCAACTCTGTCATATCTCTGTACTTTGTTTTGACAAAAAGTCATGCTACATAGTTCATGCTGGTCTTGAAATTTACTGTGTAGCCCAGGCTGGCCTTAAAACTCATGGAGATCCTCCTTCCTTCTCCTCCCAAGGACTGGGATTATAGTTTTGTGCTACTGCCCATGGCTTTTTACTCTTGTTTAATTATTTCATTTGATGACTAGAATTTTTATTTTTATATAGTTTGCTTTCTGAATACTTTATATTTAATAATCGCTTTATGTGACTCTGAAAATAAATACTTTTCTAAAGCAACTTTTGTATGTCTTACAGGTCCCCCCCGCCTTTTCAAACAGTCTCTTGTAGTTCAGGTGTTGGCCTTGACTCACTATGTAACTCAGGCTGTCCTCGAATTCATGGCAATCCTCCTGCCTCTTCCTCCCCAATGCTGGTATGAGCCAAATTGCTGGTATGGCTCACAGGCGTGAGCCACCATGACCAACTATAGTTTCCTTTGATATTTAAGTATTTCTTACCTCTGAAAATGATTTATAACGTGGTATGAGGAAAGGATACAAAAGCATTATCTGTCACATAGATGACCTGTTTTCCCAACAGCTTTGATTAAAAAAGAAGTCCTTTTTTTTAGGTTTTTTTGAGACAGGGTCTCGCCTTGCGGTTCAGGCTGGCTCTGAGCTCAGCCTCAAACTCACATCACAGCAATCCTCCTGCCTCTGCCTCCCGAGTGCTGGGATTACAGGCGTGAGCCACCATGCCCGGCACTGTGGTATGTGGTACCGGTTGCTGCTGGGCCTGAGTCTCCAGGCTCAGTATGGTATGTGGCTACTGGGGATTGAACCTGGGTCCTTGCGCTTGCAAGACAGGCGTTGGAACCACTGAGCTAACTCTCCGGCCCAAGAAGTCCTTGTTTTTTTTTAAATCCTACAGTGAATTCACAGCAGTTGCATGTATCTAAAAGGCAGAATCTTTGTAAGTGTTTTCTTTTTAGTTTAACATATGTATTTATTCATCTCTTTATCAGGTCTACACAATACATAAATATAGTCATGTGCTGCATAATGGCATTATGGTCAATGATGGATTTATGCAGTGGTGGCTGTAACACCTGCCTAGGAGTGTAAAGGGCTATGCTTTCTGATTTGGTGTAAGTACACTCTGGGATGTTTGCACAATAAGGGAGTTACCTAATAATGCCTTTCCTAGATTGTAGCTCCATCATTAAGTGAGGTTTGACTACATAAACACATATGTATGCTACAGTTAAATAAGAATATATACTCTTCATAATCAAATTTAACAGAATTCTTTCAGTTTCTTTAGTGTTTTACTTTTGTGCTTTGGTTTTGTGAGATAGGGTCTCACAATGTTGTTTAGTGACCTTGAATCCACTGTCTAGCCAGTGACCTTTAATTCACAGAGATTCTTCTGCCTCAGCCTCACAAGTGCTGGGATTATAGGTGTGACCCACCATGCCTGGTTTAATTTCATTAGCATTTTTAAAAGGCATTGTTGGTACTGTATATACTATCTTTATTTTCAATATGGTTAACTTTTTCTCTTTTACTAAAAAGTCTCTTAATTCTATTATACAATTTGACTTTACTAAGTTATGAGACTGATGGCTACTTATTGAATTCTTAGCCTTTTAAAAAAGTACCTATATAAGATTATGTTTCCTTTTGAACCTATATGTATGCTACAGTTTTAAAGATGTATTAAAGTATAATTGACATAATCTACATGTAATTAAGTATGCTGTATACATTTTCTTTTGATATGTATTTTAATCTTACAGATTAATCTTACAGATGAATCTGCACACATCTATGAAGCCAGCTCCTTAGTCCACATGATTAACATCGATTAGCCCTCTGTCCAGGAATTCCTGACACTGACTCTTGCCAGTGTGGTCAGCAGAGTCAAGTTGCATTCTGTGTTTCTGCAGATGGTTGAACAAGGTGAAAGATGAGATCTCGGTACTTTCTGGTGGGGGCAGAAAAATATATTGATGTTGAGGGGTTTTACCTTTGATCTGTGTGTCTGTGCCACCACACTGTGGCATTAGTGTAGGATTGTTAGGTCTGGCAATGGAGTTGTGACTGGATGTACTGTGAATTAATGTGAGTTAGAGATGGTCCTGCTAGTATGCTTCTAGATGTGCAGGTGTTGGTTCCAGAAGCACTGGACATCTTTTCTTCGCTCTCTCCCTCCCTCCCTCTCTCCCTCCTCTCTTTCCTTCTCTCCCTCCCCCCTTCTCTATCTCCCTCCCTCCTCCCCTCCCCCCTCCCTCCTTCCTTCCTTTATTTTTAGTTTGAGACAAGGTCTTACCCTGTAGTTCAGGCTGCCAAGGTGACCTCAAACTTGCTGCAGTATTCCTTTCTCGGCCTCCTAAGTGTTGGGATTATAGCACTTAGATCCAGTTGATGGCCTGATTTTCTTTGAGACAGTGTGGTTCTTACACAGCATGAGGAAGAGGGTTTTAAGTATAGGAATTCTGTTCTAAAGATTCCTGTGACCTGAATCTTCTCTGGAATCCTCCTGAGCAGAAGCAAAAGAGTTTCAGAAACAGGAAGTTTCTACTTTGAATGACCAAAATTAATTTGGATTGTACTACCCAGAGTTACCAAGATTTTAACAATGTTGCTTAATCCAGAAGCTATCACTGACTGAGATGCTATTGGAAAGTTTGTAACAACTTTCAGCAGGGAGATGTGAGTTTGGCTAAGGATAAGCAAGAGCTTAAGAAATGTTACTTTTTGGTAGGATGTTGAGCTTGTATTTGAGATAATTTTTAAACTTCATCTATTCTTCAATTGGTGTCTTCAGTAATATTGTAAATAAAATTTGAGTCTGTTTTTTATTTTTATTTTTTGATACCAAGGATTAAATTTGGAACTTTGTACTTGCAAGGCAGGCACCTGAACAACTGAGTTAAATCCCCAGCCCTTGAGTGTACTTTTTAGCTCCAAAATTTATTTTATTTTTTAAATTGCTATCTCTTTACGAAGATTTTCTTTCGGTGTATTAAAGTATTTTTGTTTCCTTTACGATCATTGTATTTTCTTAAAACAGCTTTTTAAAATTCTGTATTTGAGAGTTCTTTATACCAGCAGCGGTGATCCTATGGTGTGTGTGCTGCAGCAGGCTGATTATCACTGACAGCTCTAAAATGTTTGCCATCACTGTTACTGATTCTTTGTTCACTTTCTGGCACTTTAATTCTCTTGATGGTTGTTGGTATGCAGTTGTCACTAGACCATTGAAGGATTTGGTGTTTACTTCTGTCATCCTAATCTGGTTTTGTGCCTATCATTTTAAAAAATTCTAAACTGGTATTAATGTGAGTTTATAGTTTTTCCACTGTATAGCAGTGGATGGTGTTTAGGTCTAAATTTATAGGGAGTCTGCTATAGGTGTGTCATAACTGTTTCTATAATAGAGGACAGTCCAAGGTTTTCCCTAAATGTATTAATTGTTTTGTTCTGAAAAAACCAGAAGAGTATCTGGCAAGAGTATTCTGTCCCCATGAGTCTCTCCCTGTGGCGGGGAAGGTACACATTCTTTATCTACGACCTGTGGTGAGGAATTATATGGTTCTGCCTAGCCCTGGGCAGTGTGAGTGGATGGAAAAGTCATGTTATCTCATATTTGTGAGTGGTAGTGTTGCCAAGCTGTATCACACCTTGTGCCCAAGACCAGTAGAGGGCTGGAACAGCATCAAGGCCACGTTAATGTGTACTACCAATTTGAGTTAGTGACTCAAAATTTGCTATTTCAATCCAGATGTTGTCTATGATATCATTCTGATAGACTGTTGTCACTTGTATTTCTTGCTGTGGGGCTCTGTCAGAAGCTTCATTTTCTGGCAGGCCTGAGGATGATGGCTGTTAGTATTAGCCAGCTTTAGATTTAACCACCACAATATCAAGTTCTAAGGCAAAATTGTGTGATTACTTCCCTGTCCTACCACCGCTGAATGGGTCATACAACATACTGTGCTGCCTGAGGTTCAGGTAGTATTAGTGAAAGTTGTCACTCAGCCACCTCAGCTAGTCCTAAAATGTTCCCACCTCAAGCTCTCCACAATTGGACTGTGCAGTCTCAGGGGAGCATTGAAACCCACCCCACAGCTCAAAATAATGCCAGCTAATGCATAAACCCCTCCCAGGGTGGAAAGTCTCTGTCTGGTGCTGGCTAGTTCTGGAGCACTTCCTGCAAGCACTAGTCTGACAGTATCTGTGCTGGCCATGTTAGGGAACAGGTGTTAGGGATCCATTCTTGGCCTCTTATGTTGCCATGAAGCTGCTTTGTGCATAAGACTCACATTTGCTGAGGGTCTTTCATGGTCTCAGGTGGAGGATAGGTAAACCCTTGTCTTACTTACAGGCTGGAAATGGTATCAGCTGAAACTGGGGTCTGTCCCACCAGTGCACATGTCTCCTGATGCAGAGATTATCTAGAAACTCAATTTTTGAACTCTGTACTACATATGAGGCATTGAGTTCCCTTCAAGCTGTGGGTGTCACCATGGTAGAACTGCCCCTCGCTCAGACAGAGCCGTGTGCTGGATTTATGTTCTGCTCCATGGTATGCGGATTTCTATTCCTGCTCAGCTGCCTCAGGCTCTTAGAGCCATGGAAGCAGACAGCTGCCTGACTTAGCAGAGTTCAGATCACAGCTCAGTGACTCTCCTTTGATCTGGCCATAGGAATTATATTAATCTTGTAGTCATACTCGATTTTTAGTCATCATTCTCTCCCCCTTTTTGTAGCAGAAGTGCTTTTTTCTATAATGGGATGTTTTCAGTTGGAGCAAGTCCTTTCTGTCTTCTTCAGAGCATCTTTTTGCTTTGTTATATTGTTAACAGGCACTGTGTTCTTGTGAAGATAGTGTTTGATGTGTGAATAGTTGTTCCCCTTGGTGTGTCTGTGTAGAAATGATCATCAGAGGATCTTACTTAGCTACTATCTTTCTCTTCCTTTTCACATATTTTATGATTAAGTATGATTAAATTAAACTTGACATTTTAACCTTTAATAAATACCATTCTTTGACATACATATATTTCATCTACAACAATATCATCTACCCACAGAAATTTCTTCTTCCCCAAGGAACCTCTCTACAGTCAAACAAATTAAACACTCCTCTCTAAATCATGTCAGCAACCACTGTTATACCTTCTATGAGCTTGTCTACTGTAAGAATGTTAAAAAATATATTCATAATATTTTTCTTCTTGTGACTTATTTTACATAGCATAGTGTCTTACATCTTTATCTATGTTATAGGTTGTATCAGTATTTTCTTTTGAAAGCTGAATGTATTATCAATATATGTGCTTATCACATTTTTATTTTTTTTAATGAAATCTTACATTGCTTTTCCCTTCAACTCACTATGCATAATATTGTTATAACTGGGTGTAATGGTGTATGCCTATAATTCCAGCACTCTGAAAGCTGAGGATAACCTTGAGTTTGAAGGCCCAGGATACCATGAATCTACCTACAGTCAGCTGTTCTCTGCACACAGTTTTTAAAAAGTAAAATGTGCCTCAGCTTCAGTTTCTTTCTGCTACCTAGCCGCTGATCTCTGCCTAGGAGTCTGCACTGTCCGGTTTTTACCAGCTCACACACACTTCGCAGTGTATTTTCTGCCACCCACCAATGTGTGGTTAGTCTGAGTTAACATGCTTTTAATTTGTTGAAAATGTTAATTTTATTTTTGTTCCCAAATAATAATGGCTCTAAAATTTTCTCATATTTAAAAAAAAAAAAGTGTTGAAAAAGTTTTGCAAAAAAAGAAGACCAATGAGGAAAAAGTCAGTATCATGCTGTACAAAGACTATACATAGATATATGCAAAGATATACATATGTTGTAATTAACACAAAATAGATGTTCCTGTCAAGAGTAGGTCAAGAGTGTGCCTTATTTTATCTTTTATGTTTGTTTTCTTTGTGGCCACTAATATGACAGTGCTGATGTTCTATCTCTGTATATTAAGAACTGATGTAGCTTTGTTGTTTTACAGTATATTTAACTGGATTTACTTGGTGAAAGTCCTGTCTGTCACATTCTTTCTTATAAATTTAATTGTTTCTCTATCATTAAGTATCTTTGTGGGGTTTTCTAAATAGTTTTCACATAAAAATAGGTTTTTGTTGATGTTCTTGCTAATATATTAAAATGTTAAAATATTGTAAAATTTATTCAGTCAAATTAATCCACAGTTTTCCCATGGCATTCTACCTTTCTGTCATCCAAAATATGGCCTCTTTGAGCCATCACAATTGAGCTTGCTCCCACAGCATTCCCTAAGTGACTGAATCAAAAGATGCATTTACATGAGATCTCAAAAGTATGTTTTGTGGGGTTTTTTTGTTACAGAGTCTCACTTTTTTTTTTTTTTTGTAGTTCAGGTTGGCTCTGAGCTCAGCCTTGAACTCATAGCAGTCCTCCTGCCTCTGCCTCCCAAGTGCTGGGATTACAAGTGTGAGCCATCACACCCAGCACTGTAGTATCTGGTACTGATTGCTGCTGGGTGTGAGTTACCATGCCCAGTATTGTTGTATGTGGCTACTGGGGATCAACCAGGGACCTTGCACTTGCAAGGCAGGTGCCGGAACCACTGAACTAAATCCCCGGCCCTCAAATGTATGGTTTTAACATTAAAAATTTGAGAAGTATTCTCCTAACATGATGTTTCTCACTTGAGAAAAATTTAGAACTTGTATAAAATATAAATGCAGCACTCACAAATGTACTTTCTTATGTTTTAAATTTAATCAGAGTGTAATACTTACACTGGTTTTGTGAATCTGTGTCATATTCTTAGCTCCAAATTAGATAATGCATCATCTGTTCGAATAGATTTTCCACCTATTTCCACCTTCTGCAGTCCTCAGTCTTATTTCATATTAGATCAAATTAAAAGCTTTGCTGATGAACACAGAATAAATATTATTTTAAAAATATTTCAGGAACTGTTGACATTCAAGGATGTGGCCGTTGATCTCTCTTTAGAGGAGTGGGAGTGCCTGGACCCTGCTCAGCAGGATTTGTACAGGGATGTGATGTTAGAGAACTACAGACACTTGACCTTCCTTGGTGAGTCTAACTTCTTGTACGATATTTAATCCCAATATTTAAGAGTACCTCCTGGGAGCTTCTGATTTGTATGAATGAATTTCAAGTTCCTACTTTCAAAGAAAAAAATGGAGATCTCTCAGTGTAGAAACAAAATTTTGCATGTTTTTTATTCTTCTGTTTCCCTCTTCTTAAAGTATTATCCATCCTTAGTGTACATTATGATAATCATAGAAATCTTAAGACAGAAAATATTATTGCATCTAATTTAAAGCCCAACACTCCTTAACAATATTGTTTATTATTTGGAAGTGAATTTAGTATGTACAAATTAAAAACACTGTATAGTCTAATGGCTGCTTGGAAACATTTGGAGAAATCATTTTTAAGGACCTTATATGATTTTTTCTCTTCTGACTATAGTATCAAGAAAGAAATGTCAATTACTGGGAGAATGTAAAGCAAATGTCATACTCCATTTTCCAATCAACAGGTCTAGCTGTCTCTAAGCCGGACTTGATTACCCTTCTGGAGCAAAGCAAAGAACCATGGATTATAAAGAGTCAAGAGAGAGCAGCCACACATTCAGGTTTGTAAAAATTAAGCAAAAGACATCGATGAACATTCCAAAAGTCAGGGAAAATGCAGGCCTTAAAATGTAGATTGAGAAGCTCTGTTTTAGTGGGAATGATATTTCAGAAGCTAAGGGTTATCTCATATCATAAGAGGACATTTCCTGCCTGTGTTCATCATGCTCTTAAAACTTCTAAGGGTTCTGCTTTCTTTGGAGTGATTTTCTGGGGCATTGAAGTGATAATCAAAGTCCACCCAGTTGTGAGAGTCTGGCTTCTCACTGCTTGTAAGGCCCTGAGAAAAACTGTGCCTGTATCTTACGACCCCTGTGTTAGTCGAATGCTGTGTATTAATGACATGATAAAGATGATTCTTTAATACATTTGACGTGTTATTTATTAAAATTGTGTCAAAAGAGCACTTCATGATGAGAATGGCTATAATGTGAAATTTTTATGCCACATACTTATTGCCACTGTAGCAACATAGCTATTTACTGTGGTATGTAGTCACATCTAAAAATTTCCATTGCCTAGAATAATTTTTAAAGTATTTTTTGAAAATTGTAAAAGATAAATTTTCTTTATCTTTTTTGTAACATCATTTTCTGTGTTTCAGTTTTTAGAGTAGGTTCCCTCATATCATCTTTTTTTTTCATTTTTACCCTGCATATCATGAGTAGTTACAATTTCATCATTTTTGTTGTTGCTAGACAGTGTCTCATTTTGCAGTTTGGGCTGGCCTTGAACTCGCTATGTAGCCCACGCTGGTTTTGAAGTCACCGTGCTCCTCCTGCTGCAGTCTCCCAAGTGCTGGGATTATAAGCATGTGCTAACAGTGTAATTTTATATGACATCCTTTGCTTCTTCTGACAAGTTTTTGAATTAAATTGTGGTCCAGCTTATATAGTTTTATTTTAAAGTATATTTTATCAATATAATTCTTGGCACTTCTCTTTGGGATAAATTCCGTTGATACCATAGCCATCATTTAAACTTTCTGTTTTTAGGTCCTTCTATCTAAAGAATCTTTTCTAAAAAAGATTCTTTAGACAAATATTAGGATATCTTAGATTTTTGCCAAGTAATGAATTTACCTTTAAACAAATTACTGAAAATGAAGAAATTTTACTGCTTCTATATTATCTCTGTACTTCTTTGAATTGTTTTCTTTTCTTCTTCTTCTTTTTTTTTTTGAGATAGGCTTTAACTTTGTACTTCAGGCTGGCTGACACTAGTAGCCCAGGCTAACCTTGAACTCTAAGCATTACTTCTGCCTCTGCCTCCTGAGTGCTGTGATTACAAGCGTGAGCCACCATGCCCAGCACTGTGGTATATGGTTACTGGGGACCGAACTCGGGACCTCGTGCTTGTCAGGCACTGGTAACAACATGAACATATGGAAACAATAAGAACGTTGCTCGAAAGATCATACCACTGAGCTAAATCCCCAGCCCTGAATTGTTTTCTTATTTAACTGCTTTAATGTGTCATTCTTTGATTTTTTGATTTATTATTTTTTAATTTTGAGACAGGTTCTCTCTTTTGTAGTTCATGCTGGCTCTGAGCTTAATATGAAGCTCAGACAAAACTCGAAATCATAGCAGTCCTACTGCCTCTGCCTCCCAAGTGCTAAGATTACAGGTGTGAGCCACTACGCCTGACACTGTGGTATGTGGTGCTGGTTGCTGCTGGGGTAAGTCTCCACGCCCAGTATAGTATGTGGTTACTGGGGATTGAACCCAGGTCCTTGCGTTTGCAAGACAGGTGCCGGAACCACTGAGCTAACTCCCTGGCCCAATAATGACATTATTCTTTATCTCATATTTCCCTTTTCTTTTCATCTTACGTAGATATTTAATTTCATTGGGATTTTATAGAAACATTTGTATTTACAAAACATTTTAAGTAGGTGAAATAACTTGAAATCTGTATAAAAATATCATTTATATCTTTTCTTGGCCAGGGATTTAGCTCAGTGGTTTCAGTGCCTGCCTTGGAAGGACAAGGTCCTTGGTTGATCCTTAGTAGCCACATGGTACTCATGCCCACCAGCAATCAGTACCACATACCATAATGCCGGGTGTGATAGCTCACACCTGTAATCCCAGCACTTGGGAGGCAGAGGCAGGAGGACTGCTGTGCGTTCGAGGCTGAGTTCAGGACCAGCCTCAAGTACAAAGTGAGACCCTGTCTCAAAAAAACAAAACAAAAATTACATCTCTCTTAATATTGTTATCGATGTCACAACTATCATTGTATTGTATACAATTGCATACAGTTGTATAAAATTGTGATCTTTTATCTTTCAAATTATATAGCAAATTTGAAATTGTTTTTCACTTTTGTTCTAGTAATTCTGAATTCTATATATGTACATATTTTTCTAAGATATTTTAAATTTTATGATTTGTGATGCTGTGCATCCTTATTTAATCTTCAGTGAGAAGGGCTCCTTTTAGCATTTCTGCTAAGTTCTAATGGTGATAAACTTTTTGAGCATTTGTTTATCTTTTATTTACTTTTTTTTCTTAAGTCCATTTTTCTAGATGCAGTATTCTTGGAGGTTTTTGTTTTTATCGGCGTTTTGTTTATATCCTCTGAATTCTCTCTGGATTTCAGAGAATCTGCAAAAAAATCCACTGTTAAACCCATAGGACCAAGTTTGTAGATGACACATCATTTTTTTCTCTTGTTGCTCTTGTGATTCTCTGTCCATGACTTTTGAAAGTTTGATTTTAGTGGGTTCCTTAATCTTCACCCTCATTAATGATGATTGAGCTACTTGAATGTAGATTTTTTTTCCTTCCTCATATTTAAGATTATCTCAGGAACTGTTACATATTGAATTTTCAACTGTACCATTTCTTTTCTTTTTTTTTTTTTTTTTAAATTTTTGTCTGTTGGTATTATCATTTTCTTGATTTCCTTTAGTTTTCTATTTATGTTTAGTTTATTGCCTTTCAAATGATTGTTTTACATTTTTTCCTCACTGCCATGTCTTATTTTGTTCCTTTGGGTGTTTTTTCCCACTCTGTTATGCAGAACCGACTTCTGTTGAAATTGTGTACTTAATCAGCCTATTGTATATTAATATAATCATTATGGGAAACAATAAGAATGTTGCTCAAAAGATTATAAATATGGCTGGGATATAGTTCAGTTGTGGAACGTTTGCTCAACATGCAAAGGTCCCTGGGACTGATCCTCAGGAAGAACAACAAAAAGGAAAACAAACAAATAATTCGACAATATACAATCTGTAGCTAAAAGAAAGCAAGTCACTTTAATGAAGATATATTTGTCATGCAAAGTTCAGTGCACTGTTACTCATAATAAGCGTGACATGGAATCAGTTTTCTTTATTGAATGAATACACAAGAACATATATACACACTACCACAAATTACTATGCAGACATAAAAATAGATAGTTTTGTCATTTGATGCAGTAAAAGCAAAAATCCAGTAATTTGAAATGATTGAACTATGTTCAATGCAGTCAGTTATTGCATAATCTCAGTTGTATGTTAAGTCTAATATAGTTTATCTCATATGGAGTGAAGTGTGGTTATCAGGGCTTATGATTTTTGCTGGAGGGATTGAGATGATATCAGTCAACAGTATAAAATTTTAGAGAACAACTTTAATAATTCAATATAGCCTACATTATGATGAATATAATTAAGGTATTTATGAGGATCACATAGTTCTTAATATATCATATTCTTTTCTCTGTTGATAATTTGTGTTACTGATCCCATTTTCCTATTCTCAAAATTGCATTTAGTCCCAAATGACCTGAATTATCATGCAAAATATACTGTTAGCCCCCATCTTCTGTTTAAAGACAGACATCAGTTTTAATACAACTCCCATGAAAGCCAGAAATATGTCCATATGTTACATTCTTCTCTATGTGTCCTAAGGGAGAATTAAAGTGTTGGGAGGTTTTTCATAATTATCGAATGCTATATATATGATGAAAGAAGATTTTTGGTTGACAAGATTAAATTTTACTAGTAAATTTCACTTTTGTAAGTATGTGACTCTCCTTCAAAGTCATGCTAAATTGGAGTGCTGTGAACTTTTAACTGGTTCAGAGTTTTCACAGAGGTAATCTGGTTGGCATTTTCTTCATTTTATATAGCTGTGGAAAAGTAAGGACTTTGTTTGTAGTATTATATTATCCTACTGAAGTATTCAGCTTGGTATAGTTTTATTATATCTGTAAGATACATTGACCTAAGTCTAATAAGTTAGATAATTTGTGTTTTTGTTTTCAGCTGTGTCTTACCATATCCAAGGATTTTCATCAGAGCAGGGCATAAAACATTCATTCCAAAAAGTGATGCATCAGAGTTATAGAAATTGTGGCATTACCAATTTATACTTAAGGAAAGACTGGGAAATTGCTGGTGAGTACAAAGGGGAGTATCCAAATTTTAATGGACACAACCAATATGTGACAACTAAAGACAATAGAAATATCACTGCCAAAAGTGATAAAGAACACATAACATCTCAGAAAAGTGAGATGTTAAACTCAGGTGAGTTTTTGCCACTTACATTGAATGAGCAAAGTGTTTCTGTAGGTAAACATTTACATCTTATAACAAAACATAAACTTTCTCTGAAAGAAAATTTGCAAAAGCCAAAACTGGATCTAGTTGATGGTTCACTTAGCTATTTGAACAGTTTCAAAGGTAGCATTGGATTAAATTTTTATTCAGACATTTCTGTGGGCGAGAGATTGAAAATGGAAGAACAAAGTTCTAAATATAGTCAGTTTGACATATTACTTAATAAAGGTTCATTATTCTACAATCAACAGATGTGTCTGTTATGTACAAAACTGTACAATTTGGATAATTACAAGAAAGTATGTACACATCCATTAATGTCCAAGCAAACCCCACGCATAGATCCTCTGGGAACTCGTGACATATGCAGTGAATATGAGAAGGTCTTTTGTGAGGGGTCTACCTTAAATAATTACCAGAATATATATATTGGACAAAAACTTTACCAGTGCAATGAAATTTATAATTCTGTAAACCATGACTCAAACCCTAGTAAGCATCAGTGTGCACATTTTCCAAAAATCACTTACAAATGTGATACATGTTGCAAAGTCTTTGACCAGTGCTCAAAATTTACTATCCATCAAAATATCAATATTCAGCACAAGCTTTCTAAGTGTATAGAATGTGGCAAAGCATTTGCTAATGGTTCCACTTCTCATAAACACCAGAGAATTGATATTGGAGAGAAATTCAGGTGTAAAGAATGTAACAAAACCTTTCATCAAAGCTCAACCCTGAAGAAGCTTTATAAATGTAAAGATTGTGACAGAGTCTTTAAGTATTGCTCAACACTGACTCGACACCAAAGAATTCATAGTGGAGAGAAACCTTACAAATGTGAACAGTGTGGCAAAGCTTTTAAATACTACTCAACTATTAATCAACACCAAAGAATTCATACCGGAGAGAAACCCTTCCAGTGTAAAGAATGTGGCAAAGCTTTTAATCAAAGGTCAAATCTTACTAAGCACCAGAGAATTCATACTGGAGAGAAACCCTACAAATGTAAAGATTGTGGCAAAGTCTTCTATCAAAACTCAGCTCTTAATCAGCACCAAAAAATTCATACTGGAGAGAAACCCTACAAATGTAAAGATTGTGGTAGAGTCTTTTATCAAAACTCAGCCCTTAATCAGCATCAAAGAATTCATACTGGAGAGAAACCCTACAAATGTAAAGAGTGTGGCAAAGCCTTTAACCAAACTTCAACCCTTAAAAAACACCACATAATTCATAGTGGAGACAAACCCTATAAATGTAAAGAGTGTAGCAAAACTTTCCATAGTTCCTCAAACCTAACTCAACATTTGAGAATTCATACTGGAGAAAAACCTTACATGTGTAAAGAGTGTGGCAAAGCCTTTGATCGAAGCTCCACCCTTACTCAGCACCAGAGAATTCATACTGGAGAGAAACCCTACAAATGTACCAGATGTGGCAAAGACTTTAATCTAAGTTCAAGTCTTACCAGGCACCAGAAAATTCATTCTTGATTGAAACACAAATGTACTGGTTGTGCCAGAAGTAGAGTATAGAATATGTATAAGAGAAACACTAGAATTGTAATGCATGTAGCATATGCCTTTACTAAATTTCAACCTTGAATATTACAGAATTCACATCAGAAAAAGGTTGTACAGATATAAAGATTGTGGCAGAGCCTTTTATCCAAACTTAAAGCTCATTACAAATGCTTGAGTTTAGCTTCATTTTTGTAAACTGGATAAGGAACAACTTTTAGTCATTGTATCAGAAGAACATATATTTCTGACAGTTTATTCAAGTGGTTTTTTTCCCCCCACAGATAATGTAGTGAATTTTGAATTATTTTTAAAACTATGTAATCTTTAATATTTTACTAAAGAAAATAAATATTTTCTCATGTATTACCAGTTTTGAGTATGGAGCATCAGGTTATTCTGCCACAGACATTAAATTATCTCCCTTACTCAAGACTGCAGCTATCAGGTGATAATAACTATATTGTTGAGTTAACAGTATAGTAAATTCCTCATAGCTGGGTGTGGTAGCTCATGCCTATAATCCCAGTACTCCAGAGGCAGGGGCAGGAGGATTGCCATGAGTTCAAGGCTAGTCTGGGCTGCAAAGTGAGTGCAGGGTCAGCCTGAACTACAAAAGTGAGATCCTGTCTCAAAAAAACAAAAACAAAAACAAAAACTAAAAAAGATACTTCTCATAGTGATTTTCTTAGGGCCATTGAACTTCAGATAATTTGGAGACCATTATTTTCATAATTTTAATTTTTATCTACTTTTTATAATTATAGGAAAATTATAGTAGATATAGAAATGCAAAAGAAAACCCTTTCTTGATTCATATTTATATATTTTTACTCTGTTAAAATTTATTTTAATGTATTAGCCCTTTGGAGCTAGAAAAGACACATCAATTTGATACTATATTATCTGGAAATAGACATATTACTATTTGACATATTACTATTTGATAAGCTTCAGGCATAGAAGATTATAGAATTACTATAATTCCTGGTGCTACACACAAAAAAAAAAAAAAAAAAAAAAGAGTGAGAGAATAAAAATTTTTTTTTTTAGGTTTTTTGAGACAGGGTCTCACTTTTGTAGTTCAGGCTGGTGCTGAGCTCAGCCTCAAACTCACATTACAGCAATCCTCCTGCCTCTGCCTCCCAAGTGCTGGGATTACAGGCGTGAGCCAACACGCCCAGCACTGTGGTATGTGGTACTGGTTGCTGCTGGGTGTGAGTCTCCACGCCCAGTATGGTATGTGGTTACCGGGGATCGAACCCAGGTCCTTGCGCTTGCAAGACAGGCGCCGGAACCACTGAGCTAAATCCCCAGCCCAGAATAAAAATTTTTTAAGATGGCATCACTATGTGGTTCAAGCTGTTCTTTTTTTGTTCTTCAAACAGGGTTATACAGAGTAGAAAATCTACTTATATAAAGTTCACATGATTGCTATATTTTATTTCATGATTTGCATTGTATGTTAAAATTCATCATTAAATCCAAGGACACATAGATTTCTGTTTTTCTCTTAAACTTTTATAGATTGTTTTTACGATGTTAAAAATGACTTATTTATGTCACTGCACATTCCTAATATAGTGATTTGCTGAAAATTACAGTATTTTGTAAACATGATTTAGTTTAACCATAAACAAAGCTTATTTTTAAAATTTCTTGACAGAATAAACTACTTCTTTTCAAAAATTAGTCAAGTGCAATTTTGCCCAATATTTAATGCATAGTAGAATTAAAGCTTATGAAACTTTAATTAAAGCTTATGAAACTAAGTAATATCACAAGCAAAATGTTCATTTGAATACATTCACTTCTAAATTTTCTTGTTTTGCTCCATTTAACAACAGTACTTTCTTTGAAAATTACCCAAATAAGCAGTTAGCAGTTTTACAAAATATGGTACAGGCCACTGGCATTAACGAGGCAGTTGCCAAAGTGTCGAGATTCCTGCTATCTAGCCAGATTGAGAAATCTACAGACGCCCACAGAAAGCCCTATAAACAGACGCGGCGTGCCAGGTGTCCGTGCGAAGCTCTGCCACAGCTCCTCTTGGCTCACTGTTTGCTCTCTGCATAGGATGTGGCTGTCCTTATCCATGGATTAGTTTGTCTATGAAGGCAGAGCCCCGCCTCTCATCTCTATGGTGCCTTGCATTGTGGTGCTTCTTGTTATCTTTCCTTGTCAAATAAGACTGCCCACAGCCCACTAGACTTCGAGGAGGCTGGAGGGTGAGGTGTTGAGGGACTCTGTGGCCTTATGATAGAGGCTGATCTTACAACTGCTGCCTGATGAGGGCACTCAGCTCTGCCCGGGTCAAACTTAGGCACATTCCACAAGCCAGAGACAGAAATGGGATGACTTGTGGACAAATTGTATTGAGTCTCGGCGATTTATCTGTTTATTCATTTCAGTGTTTAATCCATAGGACATCTCATAATGTCTCTGCATTTCTGTCTTTCCACTTACCAGTTTTTTTTTTTTTTTTTTCACTTACCAGTTTCTGTTTGTTGTTACCAGGGTTACCAAGGATTGAACTTGGGCCCTTGTACTTTGGAAGGTAGGCACACTGCCACTTGAGCTAAATCACTGGCCCTCGTACCATTTTCTCACATTCCACTTTAAGACTGTGATACTGCACTTGTAGGAACTGAAATTCCTCTTTAACTAGATCCAAGGACTCCGGGAAGGAGTGAATTTGGAAGGTTGGTCTACAGCTGGTGGCGGCATCCGGCGCCAGTCCCGCAGGAACATTGTTCAGGCGGTGGTTGAGGCTCTGTTTTTGGACATCTCAATTCTTTGCGCAATTTCCAATTTTAATCCCCACCGGGAAAATTAAACTGAGGAAGTAGACTGACTCAGGCTGGGGGCGCACGGGCCGGGTTAGAGCCTGGGCTGCTTCTGCACCCGCTGGGGCAGGCTCCGGGCCTCAGGCAACATCGCAACCTCAACTCTAAATGTGCCTGGCGATGTAGGTGTGTTTTCAGCCGCGTGCCTCGGTCGCCGTTGCGGAAGTGGGGTGCAGGCCCCGGATACCCTCCCCTCGGGGCGGCTTCTCTGGAGCTTTCCCCGCAGGTGGCGCAGCGGTCCCAGGAACCCTGCACCAACGAGACGGCGGCGCTCTGGGCCAACTCCCGTGGGTCCCGGTTGAGTCTTTGGCTCACTGGCTCCTGAAAGGCTGCGAGGTCGGGCTCGGGTTGGAGCAGAGGCTCCGTCTGTCCTAACAATCACTCCTGCCTAGGAGCCAAGATTGCAAAGTGCAGAGAGCGCCGAGGTGACTCCGTTCTCCAGTGGTATCGGCGACTCAGTGAGGGCGAATCTGTGCGACAGCGGCTGCTCTTCCCCCGGACGTCTCGGCTCGCCGCAACCCGGCGCACCGCCTCTCTGGACCCTCGAGAGCTCTGGCCCCCGGGGTTCCCCGCCTCGCCTGCCCGGGGTCCCTCCTGTCGCGCCTAGGGCGCTCCAGCTGGTCTCGAAGTTCTCTGATGCTCGGGGGGGGGGGGGGGGGGGGGGGGGGGGGGGGGGGGGGGAGGGGAGGACTGGGTGGGAGACATCCACTGATGCCGAGAAACTCCGGGCAAACTCAGCGGGCTAGTCTGGAGCAGCCCACCCGCCAAGGGTCGCGGAGGTCCCGTCTGGCCTGAAGCAGGTGAGGGTGTCGCGGTGGCAGCCTGGGGACGCGGGAGACACTGGTGCAGCCGGCGCAGCCGATCCTGCAGCCGCTGCTCAGTCGCCTGTATCTCTCGCGCCGCTTACATTCCAAGTTTTATAGACTTGGTATCTGTTACCTGTTTTTGTTTGAATTCTTAGTTGCAGACATTAAGAATTTTGTAACTGAATAAAAATTTGTTCTTGGATCTGGTTTTTATAGAGATGTTATCCACTATGTGGCTTGTCTTTCTGATGTCTAAAATAGTGGAAGTCACACAGTAGAAAATTTACTTTTATGAAGCACACACGATTGATGTGTTTACATTTGAGAAGTTTAGGGTTTGAGGCTCAAAGTAAGTTTGAGAATGAGGATTAGGGGTTAGGGTGAGTAAACAGAATTTAGGATAGGATTATGTTTTGGGTTAGGGTTTGAGATTGGTTTGAATAGGAGTAGGGTTATAGGTGTATAGTTAACGTTAATAATTAGAAAGATTACATTGCAATTTTCTTGTATTTTATTAGTTAAATACTGTTCTAAGTATATTGCAGTAAATTAAGGATTTACACTGTAAACCGTAGAGGAAATAATAAAACATAATCCAACAATGTACTGTGCATTATTTTGCTAATTCTGACAGAAACACTGAAGACTTGGCTTTAAAATTTTATTTTCTTAAAGGTCTGAGGAGTAAAATCCAAGCAAAATTTGCCTTTAAAATCTATTCTGAGTCCTTTCTGTCTGACTTGAAGACAGCTGACTCACTCCTGGCCACACCTTCATGTGGCTTTTCATGTGTTCACTACTAGTGTCCTTTTTATAAGGACTCAAGTCAAACTGGATTAGAATAGATACATATTCTTTTTTCTTTGTTAGTGTTATTCCAAAAAAAAAAAAAAAAAATTGGCTCATGCCAGCATGGTGGTGCACGTCTATAATCCTAGATTGAACCTTCATTCCTCAGGGGTATAAGAGGATGTGCTTGGAAGGAACTCAGATTCTCATTTCCACTCTGTGAACATCCCAGTCTGGCTAGTGGTCCCAACACAGGAATTTTTAGAACAATTGTCAGGAGGCATGTAAGTGACAACAATATATCCTCTAGTCCTCCAGAGGTCAGTCTGAAAATATTGGCATTAGGGGGCTTATACGGCTGCAACCCATTCTGGACCAGACTGCATTGGTCTTTTTGTTTGTTTGTTTTTGAGACAGGTCCCACTTTGTAGTTCAGACTGGCCCTGAACTCACTATGTAGCTCAGGTTAGCCTGTAATTCACGGCAACCCTCCTGCTTCTGCCTCCTGAAAGCTGGAATTACAGGTGTGGGCCACCATGCCTGGCTGTGGTATGTGGTACTGGGGATCAAACTCAGGACCTTGTGCTTGCCAGGTAGATGCAGGAAGCACTGAGCTAAATCCCTGGTCCCAGACTACATTGGTCTTAAGGTGCATCTCTGGATTCCCTTAGCAACCCTGAAATACTGAGGGAGGTGGGCCTGGTGGTAGGCATAACAAAGATATGTTCATACCAGAGGGCTTTTCTTTCAAACTTCATATCCTTACCTGATTTCATGGACCTTATTTTTTCTACTGGAAAAAAGAGAAATCAAAGTCCTTCTCTACCCCCCTCAATACTTTGATATTAGTTAGAAATTTTGAATAAAGTACTTAATCTTATTGGGATAGAGGATGCCACAGAGATAGGATACACATTATATTGTGGGGGAAGGGAGGGCTTCTCAGAGGAGGTGGTATGAGTATTGAGCCGGCCCAGAGCTGGAGGACCAGGGAGGAGAAAGGACAAAATTCATGGTCTGTAAGCCACCCAGGACCTTATCACACCACAGTGTTACCCAGTTGTAGTAATGTGAACTGTTTTCATTCTTGTTTACTATAAATATAGGTAGTCATTTGCTCTATCCTCAATTATTTTGGCTGAATCTTTAATACAGAATTCAGTGTGAGACTGGGATGGAAAATCATAACTTGATGTAGTTATAAATTTTTGTGATTTGTTAGCAACTCTGTCATGCAGAATAAGGTATAAAACATTAAGCACTTATGTCTGGAGTGTTTCTATAGGAGATGTTCTAGTTGAGGCATAATTTAAAAACATCACTTATAAACTTAATTTTGTATACGTACAGTTGCAAGTATCTCAGAACATTTAGGTGATCCTATTCTGGCTAACCGTCCCCAGAGATCTGACAGTCATGTGACTACATTTTCCAATTTAGGTAGAGCTGGCTCTTCTTCATTCCTATGACTCTAGTTTTAACTTTTCCCTAGTTTCTGTCAATTTCCTTTTAAAGCAGTCTTTACTTCATCACTTGACCTTATTTTAGTGAACAGGAGTTCAATGAAATAAGTAATACAGTCAATTTCTGTTTTTGTTTTTTTGGTTTTTTTTCTTAGGTTTTTTGAGACAGGGTCTCGCTTTGCAGTTCAGGCTGGCCCTGAGCTCAGCCTCCAACTCACATCACAGCAATCCTCCTGCCTCTGCCTCCCGAGTGCTGGGATTACAGACGTGAGCCACCACACCCAGCACTGTGGTCTGTGGTACTGGTTGCTGCTGGGTGTGAGTCTCCACACCCAGTATGGTATGTGGTTACTGGGGGATCGAACCCAGGTCCTTGCGCTTGCAAGACAGGCGCCGGAACCACTGAGCTATATCCCCAGGCCCGAGTCATAGTGACTTCATATACCACCAAAAATCAAAGCACTCAGAGACTCAGAAATGAAAAATAAAATCAAAATCTGTAGAAAAATAGTATTGAAGGAAATGTGTTCCTGTGACTTAAAGAATCATAAACACATAAAGCTATTTTTTTTTAGACAGGATCTCATATGTAGAGCATAGTGATTTTGAACTCAAGTTATGTATCCCGCACAATTCTAACTCACAATGAATCTCCTGCCTTAGCCTCCCAAGTATTGAGATTATAGGCATGTACCACCATACCAGACTGGAGATTAAGTTTTGCACAGCAAATTAAAAAACTAAAGTCCAGGGCCGGGGATTTAGCTCAGTGTACTAGGCATGGAGACTCACGCCAAGCAGCAACCAGTACCACAAACAAACAAAGAAAAAAACTAAAGTCCAAAGAAATGGGAAGGGATTTTTATCTGTAACATAAAAGTGTCAAATGTTTTCAATGTATCTGTATTGCTTCCAAAAATATAGGAACCAAGGTCTATAAAGGGACGTCATGCCCCACTGATCAAGGGATCACAATCTTCTCATTCAGTACTTATCATTGTCCTGCACAATGAATTTGCAGGAAATGGCTGAAGATCCTGTTTACTGCAGTAATGGGCCACACCAAGGATTCTGGATACTGTGTGTGTATGTGTGGAGGTTGCGTCACACTGAGAATTCAGGTTTGTATTCTATCGGTGGTGTGTGTGTGTGTGGGGGGATGAAAATACACCAAGAATTTTTCATAACATAGTCCTGGGGCATGTCCCAGGAATCTGGATACTTTACCTCATGAAGAAACCTGCTGAAAATTCTGGGCACCTTCCTATTTAAGGGGGTACACTGAGGATTCTATGTACTGAAATCTTGTGGGCTATGAAAAGTTCTGAGTACCATATATCTCAAAACATTCATTCTGAGGCTTGTGAGCATTATAGTATTTGTAAAGGTTACACTGAGTATGTGGGGTAGCAGAGTCTTTGGGAATTTTTCTGGGTACCTAGTCCTTGCAGAGAAGTCACAGGATTTTGGGTCCTGTTGTGGGTGGGGGCGCTCCTGTGTACTGGAGGCCCAGATGTGGAATTCTCTGGTATCCAGGAAGGGTGGGAACAGTGATAATTAAGGCTACTGTAGTGCAGATGTGTGCATGCAGAAGCTTTCAGGTACTGTGGATTAACTAATGGACAGTTAAGTGGAAAGCCCAGCTGAACTGAGTCAGTGTGGTTCTGGGTGTGGAAGACCCACCTAAAGGTTGTAGCCAGTGGCACAAGGAGAATCGGAGGGGAAGATGCATGCTGTTGATTTTCCTAGAGAAGCTACTGAAGCTGGTTTTCCTGATAGGACTTGGCTGTTCTTGGAGGAGATTGGGTCCTCACTGCTGCTGGAGATGGCCGCTATTCCCTTTGTGGGAGCTCTGCTTTTCACCTGTAGTGTTGCTTCCTGGCTCCAGTGTAGATCCCTTAGCCTTCTGCCACAGACTTTCTGAAATCCACCTTTGGGGCTTCCCAGTGCAGATCCTGGATAAATACTCATGGAGGACATTTTTGTGGGCTCTAGGCCTTTGGCTCAACTTGTGCAGGATATTGCTGTGGGCTCTAATCCCTTGGTCACTAGGACACAGACAGACTCTTGCACTCTTCTGCACTTGACTTTTTTGAGTGAATATTGTAAAATACTCCTATAAATTTTGTGTGTCCTGTATTAAATCTATTCCCTTGCAAACCACTGACTATAATGGGTACCTTGATCTTTGTGGTGGTGCGAGGCACAGGCACAGGTACCAAAGTCAGTGTGGAAGTAGTGTTGAAGGAGGTAACTACTCACCATGATGGGGGAGATGGCACGCTGAAGTTTCTGGGTACTGCAGTCCTGCAGTTGAGGCATTCAGTTTCTGGGTACTACAATTGGGGGAGCACCACAGGTAGTATTATGAGTACTATAATGAGGGTGCTGTAGGGGAACTAAGGCTTCTGCCTCTGGTGGGACACGCGTAACCTTCCCAGTCACATAGTCTGCGTTGCCATTGCCAAGGATTCCAGGTATTGTAGTTGTATGAGTTGGGCACACAGTCTTCTGGGTACTGTAGTCCTGAGTGTGGGCTGCGAGGCTATGATTTTTGGGTACTGTAGTTTTGTGGTGGCTGCAATCAGTTTCTGGGTACCGTAGTCCCGAATGGGTTATCATGCCAAGAATTCTGGGTACTGTAGTTCTGCTGTTCAAGCATTCATTATTTTGGTACTACAACGGGGGAGCACCACACAGGATTACGTGTATCGTAATGGGCTGTCATGGGGAGACAAAGGTTCTGCCTCTGGTGGGGCACATATAACCTTCTGAGTAATGTAGTCCTAGGGTCACCACCAAGGATTCCAGGTACAGAAGTTGTATGAATTGGGCATGCAGTCTTCCGGGCACTGTAGTCCCGAGTCTGGCCTGCGTGGCCATGAACTGTGGGTACTGTAGTTTTGCAGTGGCTGCACTCAGTCTTCTGGGTACTGTAGTCCTGAGTGTAGGCTGTTAGGTCACAAATTGCAGGTATTTTAGTTCTGCAGGTGGAGCACTTAGTTTCTGGATACTACGATGCGGGGGGAGTGTCACAGGATTATGGATACCGTAATGGGGGTGTTGTAGGGGAGCTAAGGCTTCTGCCTCTGGTAAGACACGTACAATCTTCCTAGTAATGTAGTCTGCATGGCCAATGCCAAGGATTCTAGGTATTGTCCTTGCATGACTTGGGCATGAGGTCCTCTGGGTACTGTAGTCCCCAGTGCGGATTGGATTGTCAGGCCAAGAATTCTGGGTACTGTAGTTCGGGGTGTATATTAAGTCTTCTGGGGTGGGTTAGCATGGGAAAATTCTGTGACCTCTGGCACACAATGGTGTAGTTAGCAGCTGTTGTTACCGACCCGCTCCTGTCAGTTGCCCTGGTGAGCTGGACTCCTGGGAACCCTTTATTTAGTGATAGAAAAGGGCTGAGAAGACCAGACACGTTGGGTGTTGCCACCGGCATCCAGACAGCCACAACTGTGACTGGTCCCAGGTTCCTCCTCTGACCCATTCTGCGGCCCCTAATTCTGAAGCACCCGCCTACACCCCACCTCAACCAGAATCCAGGCCCCGCCCATCGTATTACCTAGCCCACGGATACGTGCTGCTTCGGCCCTGGCCCCTCCTCCCCCAACCAAATTCTGACCCCGCGCCTTAACCCACCATGTTGTGTTATACGCAGATCACGAGGTCTCCCCAAAACACCAGGAGCCGTCTCCGATGTAAATACATGAGGGTTTATTCAAAGCTCGAGCAGGGACTCTCAACAGCAGGATGCCCAGAGAGCCCCGAGCCCCGGGAGGGTCGGGTTTTTATGGTGGGGATTGGGGGGTGGTGGAAGTTTTAAAACGTGAGGTGGTCGGATAGGCTAAGAATTTAAAAAGAGTACGGGGGCTTTAGGTAGGGCTAGCCAGGGCGTTCCTCTGTCTCAAGGAGTAGCCTCTTTATCAGGACATGAGGGGAAAGGTCAGCAGTCACGGCCAGAATCTTTAGGTTTAGCTGCCCTCGTGATTGGTCCTTGCTAGTAACATGTGCCCTGATTGGGTTACTCATGTTCTAAAGAATTTGGGGCCATTCTTAAGATGGAGACTTTAGCTCAGGGCCAGGCCCTTTTTCTTTCTTTCTTTCTTTTTAGGTTTGAGACAGGGTCTCGCTTTGTGGTTCAGGCTGGCCCTGGGCTCAGGCTCAAACTCTCATCACAGCAATCCTCCTGCCTCTGCCTCCCGAGTGCTGGGATTACAGGCGTGAGCCACCACGCCCGGCACTGTGGTATGTGGTACTGGTTGCTGCTGGGCGTGAGTCTCCACGCTCAGTATTGTATATGGTTACTGGGGGATCGAACCCGGATCCTTGCGCTTTCAAGACAGGCGCCGGAACCACTGAGCTTACTCCCCGGTCCCCAGGCCCTTTTTCAAAGTGGAGTTAGGTTAGTCAGGCTGGGCTCTATAGTTGTATCCAATCTTAATGCTTCTAGGTTATGATTCTTCACATTCTGAGCTCAGGCCTGCCCTCTGGTGGGACTGGACTCACACATCCAGTGTCAAAGCCGCGCGAATCCCACAGCTGAGGGGCCCTGGACTTACCTCGCCCCCAGTCTCTGCCCCGTCCAGTAACCCGCCCAGCTGTGGTCAATCTTAGCGCTCCCGTGCTGCGTGGAGCGGTGGGGGAGGGCTCCTTCTGTACCCAGGCCCGCCCTCTGCTGTGACCCAGCCCCAGAAAGCCAATAGCAGAGGTGCCCTGGGCCTGCTCCTCCCAATTTTACAGCCAGGCTCCACCCCCACCCCCCCACCCCCGCCTGACCTCTGTGGTTGTGCCCAAACCGGGTGCTCCTGGATTAAACAGCTTCTCTTCTGGAACCTAGGTTCTGCCCTTCATGTGACTCAGCCCCGGGGCATCCAGAAGTGAGGCGCTCTGGCCATGCCCAGCCTTTTGCCGGCTGGCTGCGCATGCTCACAGGACCTGACCTGTTGTGCACCCTCTTGCAGACTCTTCTGGCATCCTGACCAAAGCGCTTGAGTCAGCCATGCTTTATGCCAAGGAGAGAGCCCTCTAGAAGGGTCATCACAGAGCTCTGCTTCGTCTCTTTCCTCAGCAGGTGAGGAGCCTCCTACCTCGAACTCAGCTTTTCTCCCTCGGTAGGTTGAGGGTGAGCATGTGTGGGCCTCACAAATCCGAGGCCTCACCTTACTGCTAAGCCTGCCCCAGGCCTGACCAGTCCCAGGCCTCACCGGCTATGCCTGCCTTAGGCTGACAAATGCCAGGCCTCACCTTCCTGCCGAGCCCACCCAGGCCTCATGAGTCCCAGGTCCCACCTTTCTACCAAGCTTGCCCTTCCTTAATCACCAAGCCTCAGTTTCCCATCCATCCTGGCCCCACTACACACATCCAGACCCCATCCTTACTTGGTGCATCTCACACTCCTGCTGCTCAGATAAGGGGTGCATAGGGCAGGCGTTGGTACCCGGAATTGGTAAGGCTGGGTCAGGTTTGGCAGCAAGGTGAGGTCTGGGATTAGTGAGGCCTACAGAGACTTGGCGGGAAGGTGAGGCCTGCGACTGGTGAGGTCAGTGGTGTGTTTCATGGGAAGGAGAGGCCTGGGCTTGTGAGGCCTGGGTCGCATTGGTGGGACGCATTGGTGGGACGCAAGGCCTATGAGGTGTGAGGCATGTGGTGGGCCTCACAGGAAGGTGAGGCCTGGGACTGGTGAGGTCTGAGGTGAGTTTGGTAGGAAGGTCAGGCCTGGGAAGGGTGAGGCCAAGGGCTGGTTTGTCAGGAAAGTGACGCCTGGAGCTTATGAGGCTGGGTGAGCTAGTGGGGAAGGAGAGGCCCGAGACTGTGAGGCTTATAGTGAGCCTGACAGGAAGGTAAGGCTTACGATGAGCTTGTCAGCAAAGGGAGGCCTGAGGTTTGTGAGGCTGTGGTAGGTTTGGTGGAAAGGATAGGACTGAACTTGTGAGGCCTGAGACAGGCTTGGCAGTAATGTGAGGCCTGGGACTGGTCAGGCCTGGGGCAGCCTTGGCGGGAGGTGAGGCCTGTGATGTGTGAGGCATGTGGTGGACCTCACAGGAAAGTGAGGCCTGGATGATGAGGTCTCAGGAGTTTGACGGGTGAGGACTGGAATTTGTCAGGCTGAGGTGGGCTTGTGGGGAAGGAGAGGCCTGATATTGATGCGACCTATGGAAGGTTTGGTGAGAAGGTGAAGCCTGGGACTCGTGAGAACGATGGTGGGCCTCATGGGAAGGCGAGGCCT